>JAENPR010001622.1:0-132588 GCA_018135685.1 Themeda triandra
GTTAAGACTTAAGAGTAAAGCCATCACAAGGTGAAGCAAAAAAACATAATTCACCATTATATATGGGAGACTATCGCTTGAGTACTTCCAGTCTGTAGTTTTTCTTTTCCTTCCTAGTTCTCTTTCTTTCTCGTTAGACAAAGTCTGACACTTGTGTTTGTCAAAAAAAAAAAAAAGTCTGACACTCGCTAACGAGTTCAAGCACTGCTGAGGACGGTGAAGAAACCCCAGCAATTATTGATTTTTGTAATTTGTTTCGAAATTTTACCCATTTTTTGGGTTAAACAGAAACGACATCGCTCAGGGAGAAACTAGAAACATAAACGATTTCAGCCTCTTTTATATCATTTTCAAAGAATACCATATTTCTTCAATGTTTTACCCAGAAACTGACCCCAACAAACATCAGCTCAATAGCTTTCGATTCTCTCGTCGAGCGTCCTCCTCTGCTGACCAACACTCGCCTAGCCGGCAAGTGACAACTGTAACGAGGACCGAGGTCCCTACACTGTTGCTACACAATCATCTGCGTGGGACTCATCCGCTCTGTCACTGTCGCTCGTCATGTGCCCACACATGAGAACACGTCGTGCACCCCCCCTGAAAACGCGTTTCGTTTTGCCATGCACCGGTTGAGATTTGCCAATTGCCACGCCGCGCACGCCGAGATCTCCAAATTTAGTAGCAGCTCAGTCACTTTTTGTGGAACTCTCAAAGACTAACCAAGAAAGCCCGTTCCACTGGAAGGCAACCGTAAAATGCTAAAATGGGAAATGGTAGTGGAAACAAGCAAGCGGAGTTGATCACTTTCACAGGAAACACATACTCATACTTGATATTGTATTCCAATACTAGACGATCAATGTAACAAAGTCAGACAGACGAGACGACCGGCATGATGTACAACAGACATATCTGGTATACGTAGTAAAGGAATCCACTTCAGAATAAACCTACGTATCACGCAACAACAGAACAACGGTAATACAGGTTCCGGTCCCATTATTAGTGTGGTTCCACACTGCTACAGCTGCCACATAACATAAAAGCCAACAACAGCACGTCCCTGCCCCTTCCCACAACGTCAGCCTTCACTTCGTGGCTCCCTCTACGGCCTACCTTCCAAGTTACTGGACCTTGCCCTCCGCAGGCACCTCCATCCCTGGTGACTCCATGCCATCGGACGTCTTGGCGGGGCTGTATGGAGCTTTGCTCACGATCCTGTTTCATGCCACCAGCAGTCGAATTCAGTAAATCCATGACAAAAAGGGTACTGGAAAACAATTCTGAACTCAGTTTTAAGATAAGACAAAATAGGCATCTAAACCTGACATCTGAAAAAATTGAAATGCTGTTAGTTTGCATCTAAACCTTGACATCTAAACCTAAATGTCGTAACATTGATTTCAACCTATAAGTACTACCAAAAATAAAAGACCTTGAAGCAAAAATGTGGGTTTTTTTAAATGCATGGCTGTACAAAAAAGATGTTTTTGTACTAGTGCCAGTCCCATAACTCCATTCCTAATTTCGACTTCCAGAAATTTAAAAACTCAAGAGAGTTGCATAATCCAAGGCTATTAGCTGCTATGTGTCGTATTATGGAAGCAGGCTCTCTACTCGTTCTTGTTGTAAAAGAAATTTTAGAACTTTAGAGGAACTATTTAAATGAACTAGTCATACGTTATTTATTGCATGCAGTCATCGAGCACTTAACAGAACAAAGTGCGATCATTCAAATACAATTGCAACGGCAAGTTATTCTAAATTATTTTACCCAGACATAGAGGACAATAAATAGAGCAGGACACAAAATATACTGTTGAATACTGGGGTACCACATCCAGCATTTTATAACTAAAGGTTTTAAACCTGTGGAAGGAGCCTAAGAAGAAGACTCAGAATATCATAGCCCTGTTGCTAGGCTAACCTGTCACGACGTTTCTCAAGGAAGCGCTGAAGAGAGTGCCTCCTGGCAATGGGGAGATCTGCCCAACAGATTAAGATAGTTTGAAGATATGTTAGACAGTGTCAAGACTGAAAAATTTAATCCATTTATCTACTTTCACCCAAACATGCGGTGATCTTACCAGCCTGAAGCTTGCATATTGAGCTAGGGTCAGCAACAGCCTGAGGTTGCCCATTTGCTACAGAAGTGCTCTGCAGTGACGGAGACCGTGTAAGCACTGGAGAGACGACTGCTGCTGGGGCAACAGTGGCTGCAGGCATCATTGGAGGCTTAACAGTAGCAGCAGCACTGCTTTTGGTGGCTGCGGCGGCTGCTGCAGCTGCAGCTATAAGCATGATTGCCTGAGCCTGTCAATGCCAAATAGTGTATTAGGATACATATACATATTTTAACACAGTAGAAAAGAACAAGATATCTGTAAATGAAGTGAAGATAGCATTACCTTTTCTGGTGGCATTGAGCCATACACACATATTAGATCCATCATAGGAAATTGCAAGTTGTGCCGGATTAGCTGAAGGGTTCGACATCGGCAACATCCCAGACCTTGTAGTAAAGAATGCAGAAAAAATAAGAACATGCAAAGGCAGATAAAATGGCATCTCTAGTAGTTCAGATTAAAGCGTGTAATAAAGTCATGTGATGAGTTCAACACTGGCATGAGATAGAATGTGTGTGCGGGCACAGTGAATGGATCAACTTTCTAGCCAGTGATTTCAAAATTCAAATCACCTGTAGGCACTTAGTGGTACAGATACTGCAAAGCATTTTTCAGTCATATTTTTTTCCTTGAATTTGATTAATCCAGATGTTCATATTGGTCAAAACCTAGTGGATAACAACTAACCAGGAAACAAAATGGAACTGAAAATAGCAGAACTATACATTAATTGTTGATTATTCTAGAACTGTCAAGGAAAACAAATAAATGTTTCTGAAGAAACATGCTGAACAACTAAATATAGCACATCAAACAGATCAGCGGAAAATGGTCCAGTTCAAGGAATAGGTAGGTTAACTTCAGAGGAAATTTTAAGGACCAGTCTAATGTCTCGAGCCTGTGTGCAGACTCTGCATCCTTGGTCCCCTACCGCAGTCTAGCCCTCTAGCATAAGGTCCTTAGTAGGTAGGTTCCGGAGGAGAGTGGGGGTTAAATATTCTCTGTTTTTTTTTTTCATTTCTAATCCTTCTTAAATGGCAGCAACAAGGAAATAATCTGCCAGCTAAACTCAACTTTCATCAGATCTACGAGTATGCATGTTTCCCATTTCTACAACTCAAGGTTTGCATCGCAAACAGCAACAGTTATCCGTTGTTAACCTGATTGTGCAATTCATTTCAGAACCATTATGATTTATAAACAATTTATACAACAAATACTCAAAGAAAAAAACAATTTATACAAAAAAAAAATTCAACAAAAGAGGGGGAAGTGTGGCTTGGATCTGCACGCCATCTGCCAAAGTGCTTTCCAGAAGCCTAACAACCATAAAAAAAGAGCAACCATTTGGCCAAAACGAAGGTACTAAATCGTCTCTCCCATTTAACTTGAATTTGATCAAGGACCTTTAGGATTCATTAGCACCGAAGAAAACTAGACAAACCGAACTGAGTGCTCTAGAACAAAAGGAAGCAAACATTTGGCACACCCAAGAAGTTCTGTTTCGTGTCCGATATAATGATGTACAGCTAATGACAGCCAGGATGAGTGAGTGAGGACTGGAAACGAAGATTTCCGGCAACCGCTGAACCCCCTCCCAGCAGACCAGAATCTGGGTAACAATATTTGAATTGCTAAAACTACACCGAAATCAGGTTAACGACTTACTCCTACAACCTTACTCTTTAGTCTTTACACGGCGACAGCAGCGCAACAGCAGGAGGGAGTGAAAAAAGCGGGACGACAGAGAGAACCGAAGCAGCGGAGGTGATTCCGTTCCGCCTGCGAGCGAGGAAAGAGGGCAAGCACGCGTCCTCGGATCCGCCACGCCGGCTCCGTATCCTCGCCCGGAGCAGCGGCCGCAGCAATCGGATTCGATTTGATCGCTCGAAAGCTACGGCCACAGCCCGTCCTAGCCCACGCGGCACTTCCAGAATACCGCGAAAAGCCGGGGTGACAAGTGCGAAACCGCGTCAACCACCGAGAACAGGAAAGGGGAAAGCGCGGGGGAGACGACGAGACGAACGAGATAAGAACCCAACCCAAATTACGCCCACCAATCGAGGGAGCAAGCAGCCGTGAAGCACTCCGCGGAAGCAGAGCCCTCGCCGGAATCGGCGGGGCAGGGCGGGGAGTCTCGGAGAGGTGAGGCTGAGAGGCTAGGTACCTGGCGTTGTCGTTGGGGAGTGCGAGGCTGAGGCCTTGCCCGCCTTGCTGCTGCGGCTCCTGCTCCTGGTCCTGGGTCGTCGTCTTCCTCTCCTCCTCTTCCTTGCGCGGCTTCTCCTCCACCACCATCTCCTCCCCCTTCTTAATGTTCCGCTCCAACAGATCCATCATCTCACCAACTGGCAACTCCTCTCTGCTTGCGATGATGGGAGTTGGGAGGGCTCGGGAATAGAAAATGGGGCAAGTAGAGGGGCAGCCGCGAGAAAGGGGAGGGAAGAGAGGCGCCGCGAGAAAGGGTGTGAATATCGTGAAGGACTTATTTATTTATTTATTTATTTATTTGTATATTATCCCAACAAACAGGTCCAGAATGAATTGGCTTTTATTATTCGGCTCGCCACCTTGCTCTCTTCCAATGACGATGAAAAAGACCCGACGCTCGGGGCTACGCTGCGGTAAAACCAAAGTTATGACGGTGAACGAAATTAAGAGATTTGGTCAGGCAAAGCTAAATTCAGTTACGACTGTGGGAAGAAACGATAAATTCTACGGTGTCAAATGGTCTTCATCATTAGAGCATCTCCAACAGTTATGCGATTTTGATTTGGCGTTGTTGTTGTTTGCACAATTTCTAAAAGCGATATGGAGAGGAAAAAATAAAAGCATCTCCGATAGTTTGGCGATTTTTTTTTGGCATTTTAGGAAAAAAAAAGGAAACTAATCGGTGTGGGCAGTTCACGCGACAACTATGGCGGGATTCTCGAGATTTCACAAATGCCAAGCCAAGTCCTATGCAAAAATGCCAACTTTCTCCCTCAAATCTTGCCAAGTTACGAAAACGCAAAACTCGAATCAAAACTGTTGGAGACCTCTTTTTTAAGTTTTTTGGCAAATTTGAGAATCTGCAAACCCCAAATCGCATAACTGTTGGAGATGCTCTTAGATGGATTATCAAATCGATGTGGTACCTTGTCAAAAAAAAAAAACGATGTGGTACGTGTTAATAGTTTCCTAGTCTCTTTTCGATGTGGCCTTTCAGGCTGGGTGCTCAACACGAGAATGACTAGGCTCGGCTCTTCCGTTACCAATCATACCATGCAGCCACATGACACGACTCCAGATGAAAAGCGATTCGATAGTGAAAGTCGTAGTACCACCTCGTTCACTAATGTATGTCACGTCCCTTCAAGCGAGACGTACGTGCCACGTGTCTGTGAACAGTGGCGGAGCCAGGATTCTGTGGCTGGGTATGCCAAGTGCACAAAATTTACAAGCAAATTAGCATTTGATGTGGATGTAGAGCTTTTTTTGTTGCCTTTGCAGCTTCCTCCCACAATGCAAATATGCTAATAACACCTTTTTTATTTACACTACAATAATTAAGAATACAATCAAAAGTTTAGAAAAAGAAATTTTCAATAGTTCACTGAATCTATGAGGAGTGGGGATGCGGAGCCGAGGAAGGCACGAAGCCGAGCAAGGGGGACGTGAGCAGGGGGCGAAGCAAACCACGCTGCGGCACAAACGTTATTCTAGGCTTGGTTCCTTTCGTGGGCTGCCAGAAAGGGCAATTGGATTGGGCATATGAGCCATATTTGCATGATATATGACGTAAATATATAAGCTACGTATAAACCTGTGTATATATAATATTTTCTCCCTCAAATCTTGGGTATGCCAGGGCATACAGGGGCATACCCCTGGCTCCGCCACTGTCTGTGAATATCACATTTTGATATTTTTTATATTCATAGTTTTCATTAATCTAGACATTGCATATTCTTGATGCGTACTAAGGGGATGTTTAGTTCCCCATTTTAACCCAAAAAATCTGAATTTTATACCACAATCGAGAATGAAACTAAACACCACCTAAAATTTTTGGCAAAAAATAGTCCATTCTTCATTCTGCATTTTGGACTCAAGAGTCAGAAAAGGCCCAAATGCCAGTCAAGAGCTCCCTTTCCTGTTCTCCATCGCGAGCCGCGAGGGGAAATCTTCACCCGCCGTTTGAGAGCTCCCCGCGGCGACGCTCGGGAGGACCCCTCACCAGCAAGCACCTCGCCGGCTTCGCGAGCAGTACGCGCTGAACCGGCCGCACCCGCGCAACCTGAGCGCCACCACGGCCTGTCACCACCGCCCGGCTCCGCCGTCCACGACGGCGCACTCCTCGACGGGGCGACCGGCGTTGAACATGTTGAGCCTCCGACCGGCGCGAACGCCACCCCCGGCGCGTCGACGGGCTATTTGGAGGAAGGGAGGAAGGACGGGGCTGCAGGAGGTGCTGCTCGCCACCGCCGGCAGCTACGGCTTCTGCTCCTCCTCCACAACTTGGTGGTACCCGGCGCTGCCGTTCGTGCCCCGCCGCCTCGAACGAGGAGCTCGAAGCCCCGCCCCCGCCGCTGCTGGGCATGCAAGCAAAGCAATTTTGCATTCGGGTTTTGACAACTGTAACACCCCAAAATTTGCATTTCGGAAATAGTTGTAAAAATGATTTTCTGAATTTTGTGCTCATAAAAACCTAGGAAAAATAATACTTTTTTTATTAAAATTAATCATAAGGCTAGAAACATGTTTGAGCATTCATGCTGCTGCATAATATTTATTGTGATGACTGGATTTGACTAAAGATCAAAAGGGATTCAAAAAAATTTAAAAACTTCATTTGAAAAGCTTGAGAAAATAATAGCTTTGCAAAAAGTTCAGAAAAGAAATTGTTTTTATCTCTCTCACTGTCAACGCCGTCCCATACTTTCAGTTGTAAACAAGTTGGACTCCTTGCATCTCGATCCCAACTTGTTGAGGATTCAACTCAATTTGCACATCCCAGTGTTTCCTTCTATTTCGTCGCTTCAGCCAAGCCCGATCGTGTTGGAATCCAAATTGGCATGACAACTCTTTCGTGAAGCACTTAACTTCGTTCCTCTATCACCTTGCCTTGTCATCTTTATTTCTTAATCAATTATCTATTCCTTGCTTTGTCTTAAAACATCCGGCACTTCTGAGATTTACCACCGTGATGTCCTCCCGTGCTCGCCTGGACTCTGCCTGATGGAAGTCCGCCGCAACCGCACGAATCTTGCGTGGCCTTAGCGTGCGCTGCAAATTCTTTATCCCTTATATAGCAGCCCTGTGTACGTCGCACAGTCCCCTCGAAACCCTAGCGCCGCACAGCCATCAACTTCGAGCAGTAGCCGCGCAGCAAACAACCCTAGCGCTGCCATCTGCAAAACTCGCCGAGAAGAAGCCAAGCTCAATTCGCCGCTTTCGATGCCTCCAGAGCTGCCGCCGCCGCCGCCGCCGTGCATCTCTGGCAACTGCCTCTGTCCGCCGTTGCGATCCGTTGCCGAGCTCTGTGTCAAGGTGATGAAGCTGCAGAAGTCGTTTCCTTGTTCCTTCTCCATCTATGCCGTTTGTTCATCTCAGCCGAACCTTGCAGGAGGGTCCATCGTCCGCTTCCCTTCTACGTTGTTGTCGTGCCTTTATCGTTGCTGCCGATCAACACAGGAAGCTGTCCGTCGCAACGAGCCGCTGCTGGACGCCTCCCCATCGTCAACTTTTTCGTTGCTCCTTGTCTCCAGAACCCATGCAGAAGGCCATGCATAGTCGTTCGTTTCCTCTGAGCCCCATGCCATCTACGTTCACCGCCTGTCGGATACCTAGATCAGGGGGTCCTAAATTGGGTGAATTAGAGATAAGCAAATCGGCCTCATCCCTCCCTAAAAATCCCAAAAGCTAACTGGTCAGAGAAAACCCCAATCTCCCCCTCGAGCTAGGCCGGCCCACAATCAGGCCCACGATCAGGCCCACAAAGCCCGCCTACTCGAGCAGCAGCCGCTCACCCGCTCGACAGAAAAGTACGGAAACCGCTCGAGCGTGCGACCGCTCGAGACGATGACGCAAACCGCTCGAGCGAGCAACCGCTCGGGCGGGACGGAGAACGCTCGAGCGAGCAGTCGCTCGAGTCCGCCCTCAATCATTACCTGTCCAGAGCTCGCACATGGCTACAGGGCTCGAACAGCACCGACGTACCTGACAACACCTAACCCCATGGCTACAGAAGCCCGCAATGGTGGAGCATACGCCGGTCGCTTCACCATTACACCGCCCATCCCCGGATTCGAGGATGGCGACGCCACTATTAAAGTCGGGCCTTATCGTGCCACGTGCGGCTCACCCCTTCAAGCGCCGTTGTCAACTCTCCGCACCGCCTAATCCGCTGCAGTCCCATCGCACGGACGTCGACCCCTCGAGCCGGCTTCCGGGCGCTCGAGGAAATGATTGCGTACGCGATTGGCGTACGGAGCAAGCGTGATCAGTCCATCCCTCCTCGACGGCCATCTGCGGGGTTCCGGGCAGGCCATCATCGCCACTCCTCCATTTCGTCGGCCCTCGTCGACGAGGACAAGCGAGCCATCACCGGCCATGCTACGGGGTTGAACCGGACCGAAGCTTGGTTCCACGGGCTCGAGCCGGACAACGGGAGCGTCTACGATCTCGATGACTTGACATGGCGCATGTACCTCGACGTCACGCCCACGACAGCCCTAACCACCGTGTAACCCCCGAGCCTCCCCTTGGCCTATAAAAGGGGACGCCGGGGCCGTGTATAGGACACGTTTTACGCCTTCACTCACACTCACTCACTAAGTTTCAGACTACCTTGTACTCACTGTACAAGCACCCCGGTGCAAGATAATACAAATCTCTCCCCTCGCCGGACGTAGGGCATTCTTTGCACGAACCGGGATAAACACTTGTGTCCTTCTTGCATCACCATCCGGATTAGGGAGCACGCATAGAAATTTACTCGTTGGTGTTATACCCCCGGGTACGAAACACCGACGGTTGGCGCGCCGAGTAGGGGTGCTGCGTGTTTTTCGCTCGATTCCCGCCATTTTCCGGATGGCATCACCCGCTCCTCGCTTCCGTTCGCCACGGTGATCTCGGTTTGGGAGTCTAGAGTTCGTGTCGCTCGGCCCAGGCCACGATATGGCTCTACTCTCGATCGGTGAACCAGGAGGGGGACGCTCGTCACCCCCACGCGCTGGTGGGGCCGCGCGCCGACCGCGCCACCACGGCTCGCCACCACGTCGTCGACGTCACCAGCGTCAGCATCACGGCCAGCAGGCACAGAGCCCTGAGCACCTTGCTCGTGTGCCCTCCCGGCCAGACGCCACGGTGCACCCAGCCGGGGTGCCAAGTGTGCGCGCAGGAGGTGGCACGTGGACAGGGAGTCCTTGACGTGGACCCCGGCTTCACGTTCGCCATGCGCGCCGAAGAGCCCGGCGTGGCGCCTCGAGCCGCGCACGGCCGACGTCGCCCAACCTGTTGCCGCACGGGCTACCGGGCTCGTCGCAGGCTCCGTTTGGGCTCACCAACGCCGCCACCACGTATGCCAATGAGATCCGATCAATCATGGGACCGCGGAAGGAGAGCCCCGGCCCCCTCCTGCGTGCCACCATGGACTTGGAGATTGTATGGCCAGTGTCAGTAGACCGCGGGTTTGACAGAGCACCTGGCTCGCAACGCCGCAACACGGTCGGGGATATGCGCCGGCCGGATCGAGGAGGAGAGCACGGGGAGGCCCCGGACGCCCTCCGCCGCTAACCTAGACTCCGATGACTCGGACTCGGGGTGCTATGACCCGGCTCGCGAGTGTTTTCATCTCAACGACGACGTCCCGTCGGATGACGAAACCAGAGATGGCGCCGCCATGGCCATCCCTGCAGCCAACCGGGCAGACGTGACCCCAGCGGTCGGGACATCGGCAGCTGGAGCTCTGCAGGTGATCGAGCCGCGTGGGCCGCCACTGCAAGCCCAAGATAATCGACGGCCTGAAGACGACGCTCTAGCAGCTCAATGGGCCCGGCTCGGGGAAATCGAGGCCAAGATGAATGAGGAACGCGCAAACTACGGGAGCTGCTCGCGCGCGCTGGAGCGGGAACCATCCGCCCCTCCTCGAGTTCTTGGCGCTCGGGGAAAGGCACGAGACGTCTTCAACCGCATCGTCAACGACGGCGGCTAGAAGCGCCACCCGAGCCCCCACTTCCCTCGAGCAAAGCCGGGAATGTACTTGCGGCAGCTATCTATGCGCCGCGGGACATGCCGGCGCCCTCGAATCCGCATGCATTGCGGATACGAGATGAGGTCCAAGGGCTCCTCCAAGTCGCGGCCGTCCGCCCGGCCGAAAGCTCGGCCTCGAGACGGCGTGAGGCAGCCCCGGAACAACCACGGCACGAGCGGGAGGGTTCCGTCCCACGGGGAGGCACCCCTCGAGATGGCGAGCCCCTGCTCGAGAACGCATCCTCGACAACCGCGCGCCATGACATCAACGACAATCGACGGCGCAAGGCTGCAGGCGCCGAGGACCGTGGCTACAAGGCCCATCGAGGGGGACGCTACGACAGCGACGAGGACCGGCGGGCTCCCGAGCCGCCGGGCCCTCGAGTCTTCAGTCGAGCCATACGCAACACGCCATTGCCAAACCCGTTTCGACCCCCCACGAGCGTGGTCAAGTACAACGGGGAGACCAAGCCGTAGCCGGCGGCCGTCTTCCGGCCGGGCCCGGTACCGGGAGGGGCTCGAGAGGATAAGGCGATCATACGCCGCCCCTTTGTTTCTCTCGACACCGCTCGACGGTGGCTCGAGGAGCTTCCCCCAAACGGATCTACGATTGGGCCGACCGGTCCAGGTTTTCGAGGGGAACTTCTAGGGCACCTACATCCGACCCCGCAACTCGTGGGATCTCCACCGCAAACAAAATACCACGGAATCTCTCCGGACTTTGCTCGACGTTTCTCAAAGCGCGCACCGAGCCGCACACATTCCGGATCACGACGTCATCCGGCGTTCGTTTCGGCACCACTTGCAAAGAGCTCGTGCGGGAGCTCGGGGCGCAATCGCCAAAGACGGTGAACGAGCTCATGGACGTCGTCGCCGACTATCCGCCGGCGACGAGGCCGTGGGAGCCTTCTTTGGCGGAACTAGGAACGGGCCCGCGCCGCCCCCAGGGGACGGTGAGGGCCCGAGCAAGGGCAAGAAGAAGAATCAGAAGAAGAAGAAAGGCAACCAGCAAGGCAAGCGCGTGGTCGTGGAAGACGAGGTGGCCGCAGCCGAGCGCAAGAAGCCTAGACCCCCTCCGGATGGGGGCGTCTTCGACAAGATGCTGAAGCAACCCTGCCCATATCACAAGGAACCGGTCAAGCATAACCTCGAGGACTGCCGTATGCTTCGAGGTTACTTCAAGAAATTTGGCCTTGACAAGGACGATGGCAAGAAGGATAAGGGTGGCGAGGACCGAGCCAACGACGATGACGACAATGGGTATCCGCCCATCGCCGAGTGCTACATGATCTACGGCGGCCCAACCACTGTTGACAGTCGTTAAGTATCAATTTTATATCGTCAACGCAGCAAGAGAAAGGACTAATATGAGTTCACCTGTTAGATATAGGGGTTACACTGACAGAATTCCACGAGTTTTGGTGATTGTCTATTTCTGCGGGGGTTATCGAAAAGAGAACCAAAGGAGGCCCACATGTCATGATTACATAGAGATAAAGACCGAACGGGTAAAATTGTATAATCTAGAAGACTCCGAGAAGGCAAACCCGGAAGCCGGGCCCACACAGCGGGGTAGCCGGTCGGCGACCCGGGGAGTCGGCGGACTCCCCACCTCCACCAATCAGGTGGAGTCTCGTGGATCCGCCTCCACCGCCTTTGAGGATGAATAATTATCGTCCATTTAGGTCGGTTTGATCCGAGGGCTACGGTTCATCCTAGGGGCTATATATTCGAGCCCCCGGCCCCTCGGGTGAAACCTAATTCATTCAAGAGTTCATTCTCTCATCGAATTCGAGAAGCCGAGCCACCATCTCAATTAGAGCTCCATAGTTTAGTAGCATAGCTACATAGGAATAGATCTAGAGGGAATCAAGCCTAGCTTGGAGTCCGGATCGTCGGAGTTCTTGGTAATTCCCTCTACATTCTTGTAATATTCATTATTGTTCGTGATACTATGAGTAGTACTTTATTCTATTCTATTATATCGACTTGACTTTGCTCTATTTGATTATGTTCTCAATTATATCGTTCTTAGTTTACTTTGATTATATGTTTAGCATAGTTGGACTAGAATTATGTTTATGCATAGGATCGTATAGCGCTTGCTCATTAGGCCAATGGGTGAGTGATAGATATTGTGTAGGCATGGTGTCTATACCGTATTTATCTGCGATTGCACCCTATATTCGGATCGTGAGGTAGATCGCGGGAGTGACAGTCTGTTGAGTCCTTTGTAGCCCTTCTCCCGAGTATAGGTCTAGCGAACAAACCTATTACATTGAAGTCATTGCTATGTCTCTTGTCTTTTCGGTAATATCACTATGCATAGATGTAACCTTTTCCCGCCATGATTGCTAGATGTTCTTGCACTAATCATTGTATGCTTTGACTTTATAGTTAGAATAACATAGGATTATACCCTAGATCGTCCTAGTCCATGCTAGTGTTATAAGCTTAGAGTGCTAAGTTGAGATGGCTTATTACTATTATTTTATGTGGCTAAATGCTCTCATTTATCTTATGTCATTTATCATTCATTCCTATATTTTATGTGACACTTACCCCTGTATGAGATGATCGATACGGACAAGGTTAAGCTCTCCATTATAGCATGTGCATTGCTCATCACTCATTATCCAGTGCCTTCCCTTCCCAAAGTGGTAAAATTATAAATAACGATACCCGGATTACTCCTGGTTAAAATGCTACATCGGTATTATACGTAAACGCTTGCGGATCCCATATTTATTTCTAGTAGCAGTTGCATTATTTAGTACCAGCATTTTTGGCGCCATGTTAGGGATGACAACCTAACACCGAGTGGCGTTAGAAATGTCAACAAGCATTTTTGGCGCCGTTCTTGGGGAAGGTTGAAAGCCAATGGATAATGAGCAGCATTGCACTACATAATGAGATTGAGCACATCACCATTCTCTACTCATACAGACCTTACCCTTGTCTTTCGTCTATTTTATATCTTATGCGGGGTAATGTATGAAAAAGACAATTCTTCCGATAATTATATTGACGATCCGAAGCTTTATTCGGGAAAGCCGGAAGCAAGTTGAAGAAGACCAATCAATCATCATCATCATCAACTCAACTTGGAAGTTTGTCGAAGCGTAAAGTCAACCTTTCGTGCGAGACTTGACACCAGCGTTTGAAGCCATGGCGAACAAGTCACTCCGCGAGTTTTCGGCTCCCACTACGGACAACATTCGTGACTTGGACCAGCTGCGGACATCGAAGGAGCTTTTGAGCTCAAGCCCGCGCGATCAACATGGTGCAAGCAAGCCGGTTTGCGGGAAGGCCCATGAAGATGCTAGTGCTCATCTCCAACATTTTACGGAGATTTGTAGTACATTCACTATCAAGGATGTCCCCAGAGATGCTATACTACTTCGCCTCTTCCCATTCTCACTCTTGGGGAGAGCGGAGCAGTGGTTCTACGCCAATAAGGAGAAGAATCCTACGTGGGCACTATGTTCCACCAATTTCTTGGCGAAGTTCTTTCCCATGGGCAAGACAAATGCTCTTCGTGGGAAGATATCAAGCTTTCAGCAACACCATGATGAGACCGTCCCGAAGCTTGGGAGCGCTTTCAAGATTACATCCTCGAGTGTCCTCATCATGGCATGGAGAATTGGCCGCTTATGCGACATTCTACCATGGGCTTAGCAACAACACACGTGAGACGATGGATGCCGCTTTGGAGGTGCATTCTTATCACTCACTATTCCTCAAGCCACGGCTCTTGTGGAGAAGATGGCATCCAACCAAGGTTGGAGTGAAGAAAGAACTCGGACCCGCAAGAGAGGTGGAGGAATGCACCAGTGAAAGAGGTAGACATGCTTTCTCGCCAAAATGGATTTGCTAATGAAGAGGCTCGATGAGAGAGCCCGAGAAGAAAGAAGTTATGCATATACATGATGCTCGCATGACATGTGAAGAGTGTGGAGAGACGGGCACACAGTGCTAAGCGCCAGTGAGTCGAAGGAGGACGTGAACTACCTCAACAACAACAACAATAATAATTACTATCGTCCTCGCGGAATCAAGGTTGGAATCAAACGGCAGAGGCCTAACTACTCGGCAATTATTCGGGCAACTATCAAGGTAACGGCTCCTCCTACAATAATTACAACCGGCCGCCTTTGAGAGAGTTAGTCTTTGAATCAAGGCAAGATGATGGACAACTGTCCAAAAAGCGACATCAAATGACAAGGTCCTAGAGACACTCGGCAAGAAGAATGGATGGCTTTTCCAATGCCATCAAGAGTCAGCTCAGCTTCAACAAGACACTTGAGTCACAGGTACAACAGCTTGTTAACCTTGCTCCCTCCATTGGTCAAGGTAAACTGGCAGGACAACCCGAAGAGCTCGAGACTGCAAATCTTGTTGATATATTCAATGTAGAAGAGCTCGAGCACGCATAGAAATTTACTCGTTGGTGTTATACCCCCCGGGGTACGAAACACCGACAGTTGGCGCGCCAGTGCGTGTTTTTCGCTCGATTCCCGCCATTTTCCGGATGGCATCACCCGCTTCCTCGCTTCCGTTCGCCACGGTGATCTGGTTTGGGAGTCTAGAGTTCGTGTCGCTCGGCCCAGGCCACGATATGGCTCTACTCTCGATCGGTGAACCAGGAGGGGGACGCTCGTCACCCCCACGTGCTGGTGGGGCCGCGCGCCGACCGCGCCACCACGGCTCGCCACCACGTCGTCGACGTCACCAGCGTCAGCATCACGGCCAGCAGGCACAGAGCCCTGAGCACCTTGCTCGTGTGCCCTCCCGGCCAGACGCCACGGTGCACCCAGCCGGGGTGCCAAGTGTGCGGCAGGAGGTGGCACGTGGACAGGGAGTCCTTGACGTGGACCCTGGCTTCACGTTCGCCATGCGCTCGCCGAGAGAGCCCGGCGTGGCGCCTCGAGCGCGCGCACGGCCGACGTCGCCCAACCTGTTGCCGCACGGGCTCTACCGGGCTCGTCGTAGGCTCCCGTTTGGGCTCACCAACGCCGCCACCACGTATGCCAATGAGATCCGGTCAATCATGGGACCGCGGAAGGAGAGCCCCGGCCCCCTCCTGCGTGCCACCATGGACTTGGAGATTGTATGGCCAGTGTCAGTAGACCGCGGGTTTGACAGAGCACCTGGCTCGCAACGCCGCAACACGGTCGGGGATATGCGCCGCTGGATCGAGGAGGAGAGCACGGGGAGGCCCTGGACGCCCTCCAGCGCTAACCTAGACTCCGATGACTCGGACTCAGGGTGCTATGACCCGGCTCGCGAGTGTTTTCATCTCAACGACGACGTCCCGTCGGATGACGAAACCAGAGATGGCGCCGCCATGGCCATCCCTGCAGCCAACCGGGCAGACGTGACCCCAGCGGTCGGGACATCGGCAGCTGGAGCTCTGCAGGTGATCGAGCCGCGTGGGCCGCCACCGCAAGCCCAAGATAATCGACGGCGAAGATGACGCTCTAGCGGCTCAATGGGCCCGGCTCGGGAAATCGAGGCCAAGATGAATGAGGAACGCGCAAATCTGGAGCTGCTCAAGCGCGCGCTTGAGCAGAACCATCCGCCCCCTAATCGAGTTCTTGGCGCTCGGGGAAAGGCACGAGACGTCTTCAACCGCATCGTCAACGACGGGCGGCTAGAAGCGCCACCCGAGCCAGCCCACTTCCCTCGAGCAAAGCCAGAATGTACTTGCGGCAGCTATGCTGCTGCGGGACATGCCGGCGCCCTCGAATCCGCATGCATTGCGGATACGAGATGAGGTCCAAGGGCTCCTCCAAGTCGCGGCCGTCCAGCAGGCCGAAAGCTCAGCCTCGAGACAGCGTGAGGCAGCCCCAGAACAACCACGGCACGAGCGGGAGGGTTCCGTCCACCAGGAGGCACCCCCTCGAGATGGCAGAGCCCCTGCTCGAGAACGCATCCTCGACAACCGCGCGCCATGACATCAACGACAATCGACGGCGCAAGGCTGCAGGCGCCGAGGACCGTGGCTACAAGGCCCATCGAGGGGGACGCTACGACAGCGACGAGGACCGGCAGGCTCCCGAGCCGCCGGGCCCTCGAGTCTTCAGTCGAGCCATACGCAACACGCCATTGCCAAACCCGTTTCGACCCCCCACGAGCGTGGTCAAGTACAACGGGGAGACCAAGCCAGAGCTCTGGCTGGCCGTCTTCCGGCTGGCCTGCCAGCTGGGAGGGGCTCGAGAGGATAAGGCGATCATACGCCAGCTCCCTTTGTTTCTCTCTGACACCGCTCGACGGTGGCTCGAGGAGCTTCCCCCCAAACAGATCTACGATTGGGCCGACTGGTCCGGGTTTTCGAGGGAACTTCTAGGGCACCTACATCCGACCCGGCAACTTGTGGGATCTCCGAATCGCAAACAAAATACCACGGAATCTCTCCGGGACTTTGCTCGACGTTTCTCAAAGCTGCGCACCGAGCTGCCACACATTCCAGATCACGACGTCATCCTGGCGTTCGTTTCGGGCACCACTTGCAAAGAGCTCGTGCGGGAGCTCGGGCGCAATCGCCCAAAGACGGTGAACGAGCTCATGGACGTCGTCGCCGACTATGCTGCCGGCGACGAGGCCGTGGGAGCCTTCTTTGGCGGAACTAGGAACGGGCCCGCGCCGCCCCCAGGGGACGGTGAGGGCCCGAGCAAGGGCAAGAAGAAGAATCAGAAGAAGAAGAAAGGCAACCAGCAAGGCAAGCGCGCGGTCGTGGAAGACGAGGTGGCCGCAGCCGAGCGCAAGAAGCCTAGACCCCCCTCCGGATGGGGCGTCTTCGACAAGATCTTGAAGCAACCCTGCCCATATCACAAGGAACCGGTCAAGCATAACCTCGAGGACTGCCGTATGCTTCGAGGTTACTTCAAGAAATTTGGCCTTGACAAGGACGATGGCAAGAAGGATAAGGGTGGCGAGGACCGAGCCAACGACGATGACGACAATGGGTATCCGCCCATCGCCGAGTGCTACATGATCTACGGCGGCCCAACCACCGTGACGGTCGTTAAGTATCAATTTTATATCGTCAACGGCAAGAGAAAGGACTAATATGAGTTCACTGTTAGATATAGGGGTTACACCGACGAATTCCATGAGTTTTGGTGATTGTCTATTTCGCGAGGGGGTTATCGAAAGAGAACCAAAGGAGGCCCACATGTCATGATTACATAGAGATAAAGACCGAACGGGTAAAATTGTATAATCTAGAAGACTCCGGAAGGCAAACCCTGGAAGCCGGGCCCCCGCGGGGGTAGCCGGTCGGGGCGACCCGGGGGGAGTCGGCCGACTCCCCACCTCCACCAATCGGTGGAGTCTCGTGGATCCCGCCTCCACCGCCTTTGAGGATGAATAATTATCGTCCATTTAGGTCGGTTTGATCCAGGGCTACGGTTCATCCTAGGGGGCTATATATTCGAGCCCCGGCCCCGGGTGAAACCCTAATTCATTCAAGAGTTCATTCTCTCATCGAAGTCGAGAAGCCGAGCCACCATCTCAATTAGAGCTCCATAGTTTAGTAGCATAGCTACATAGGAATAGATCTAGAGGGAATCAAGCCTAGCTTGGAGTCCGGATCTGTCGGAGTTCTTGGTAATTCCCCTCTACATTCTTGTAATATTCATTATTGTTCGTGATACTATGAGTAGTACTTTATTCTATTCTATTATATCGAGACTTGACTTTGCTCTATTTGATTATGTTCTCAATTATATCGTTCTTAGTTTACTTTGATTATATGTTTAGCATAGTTGGACTAGAATTATGTTTATGCATAGGATCGTATAGCGCTTGCTCATTAGGCCAATGGGTGAGTGATAGATATTGTGTAGGCATGGTGTCTATACCGTATTTATCTCGCGATTGCACCCTATATTCCGGATCGTGAGGTAGATCGCGGGAGTGACAGATCTGTTGAGTCCTTTGTAGCCCTTCTCCGAGTATAGGTCTAGCGAGAACAAACCTATTACATTGAAGTCATTGCTATGTCTCTTGTCTTTTACGGTAATATCACTATGCATAGATGTAACCTTTTCCCGCCATGATTGCTAGATGTTCTTGCACTAATCATTGTATGCTTTGACTTTATAGTTAGAATAACATAGGATTATACCCTAGATCGTCCTAGTCCATGCTAGTGTTATAAGCTTAGAGTGCTAAGTTGAGATGGCTTATTACTATTATTTTATGTGGCTAAATGCTCTCATTTATCTTATGTCATTTATCATTCATTCCTATATTTTATGTGACACTTACCCTGTATGAGATGATCGATACGAGACAAGGTTAAGCTCTCCATTATAGCATGTGCATTGCTCATCACTCATTATCCGGTGCCTTCCCCTTCCCGGTGGTAAAATTATAAATAACGATACCTGGATTACTCCTGGTTAAAATGCTACATCGGTATTATACGTGCGCTTGCGGATCCCATATTTATTTCTAGTAGCAGTTGCATTATTTAGTACCGGCATTTTTGGCGCCATGTTAGGGATGACAACCTAACACGAGTGGCGTTAGAAATGTCAACAAGCATTTTGGCGCCGTTGCCGGGAAGGTTGAAAGCCAATGGATAATGAGCAAGCATTGCACTACATAATGAGATTGAGCACTTGTCACCATTCTCTACTCATCTGACCTTACCCTTGTCTTTCGTCTATTTTATATCTTATGCGGGGTAATGTATGAAAAAGACAATTCTTCCGATAATTATATTGACGATCCGAAGCTTTATTCGGGAAAGCCGGAAGCAAGTTGAAGAAGACCAATCAATCATCATCATCAACTCAACTTGGAAGTTTGTCGAGCGAAAGTCAACCTTTCGTGCGAGACTTGACACCGCGTTTGAAGCCATGGCGAACAAGTCACTCCGCGAGTTTTCGGCTCCCACTACGGACAACATTCGTCTTGGACCCCTGCGGACATCGAAGGAGCTTTTGAGCTCAAGCCTGCCCGATCAACATGGTGCAAGCAAGCCGGTTCTGCGGGAAGGCCCATGAAGATGCTAGTGCTCATCTCCAACATTTTCTCGGAGATTTGTAGTACATTCACTATCAAGGATGTCCCCCGAGAGATGCTATACTACTTCGCCTCTTCCCATTCTCACTCTTGGGGAGAGCGAAGCGTGGTTCTACGCCAATAAGGAGAAGAATCCTACGTGGGCACTATGTTCCACCAATTTCTTGGCGAAGTTCTTTCCCATGGGCAAGACAAATGCTCTTCGTGGGAAGATATCAAGCTTTCGGCAACACCATGATGAGGCTGTCCCGAAGCTTGGGAGCGCTTTCAAGATTACATCCTCGAGTGTCCTCATCATGGCATGGAGAATTGGCCGCTTATGCGGACATTCTACCATGGGCTTAGCAACAAAGCACACGTGAGACGATGGATCTTTGGCTGGCTGGAGGTGCATTCTTATCACTCACTATTCCTCAAGCCACGGCTCTTGTGGAGAAGATGGCATCCAACCAAGGTTGGAGTGAAGAAAGAACTCGAGACCCGCAAAGAGGTGGAGGAATGCACCAGTGAAAGAGGTAGACATGCTGTACGCCAAAATGGATTTGCTAATGAAGAGGCTCGATGAGAGAGCCCCGAGAGAAGAAAGAAGTCATGCATATACATGATGCTCGCATGACATGTGAAGAGTGTGGAGAGGCGGGCACACAGGTGCTACCGCCCGTAGTGAAGGAGGACGTGAACTACCTCAACAACAACAACAATAATAATTACTATCGTCCTCGCGGAATCAAGGTTGGAATCAACGACGGAGGCCTAACTACTCGGGCAATTATTGAGGCAACTATCAAGGTAATGTGCTCCTCCTACAATAATTACAACCGGCCGCCTTTGAGAGAGTTAGTTTGAATCAAGGCAAGATGATGGACAATCTGTCCAAAAAGCGACATCAAATGACAAGGTCCTAGAGACACTCGGCAAGAATGAGAATGGATGGCTTTTCCAATGCCATCAAGAGTCGGCTCGGCTTCAACAAGACACTTGAGTCACGGTACAACGGCTTGTTAACCTTGCTCCCTCCATTGGTCAAGGTAAGCGGCGGGACAACCCGAAGAGCTCGAGGACTGCAAATCTTGTTGATATATTCAATGTAGAAGATAGCCGGAGTGATCCATCGAAGGGGTCATGGATTGACTCAACTCGCCAATCAAGAAGGGCGATCCGGGAGACCGGTCATTCCGATCTCCATTGGAAGTACCAACTTTAATGAGGCAATCTGTGACTTCGGTGCAAGCATCAACATCATGCCAAGAGTGATATATGAAAAGCTATTCGAGATGCCCCTTAGCATACACAACTATGTGCTTACGGCTTGCGAGATCAGTCACTCCGTGTTCCTTTGGGAGTGCTTGAAGACATATGTGTACGAGTAGGCAACTCGTATGTTCCAGCCGAGACTTCGTGGTAGTGGATACGGGCGGTGATGAAAGGTCCCCTGTCATTTTGGGACGACCATTCTTGAACACCGCTGGAGCTATCATGTATGCCAACACCGCCAAGATCATCTTCAACATCAAGGGCAAGAGAGAAACCTTCTTCTTCAAGAACGAGTCTTTGCAGTTCCAAGCACACCCTCATCGACGAACAAAGTGAGAAGAAGAAGAGTCCGGCTAAGAAGAGCAAGAACAAGAATAAGAAGACCAAGAAGACGGAGGCGGTGAGAATGGTCAGCTGCTGTCCATAAGGAGCATGACCACTTACTCGGGTCCCCACGTCGATCAAGAAGGATGATCCGGGTGTCCCAACCATTCAATGCTCCATCAACGAAGCTCTTTCAATAAAGGCATGCGTGACACCGGATCGGGCATCAACATCATGGCCAAGGTAACTTATGAGTATCTATATGGCACTATGCCTTTGGAGCCTACCTATGCGCGGTACAAATGGCGAGATCGAGACATTCCGCTTCGTCGAAGGAGAAGTGAAGGATGTCCTCATCCGATAGATGACCATTATGTCCCTCTGAGACTTCCTAGTCATTGACATGGGAGATGACTACGATCCTCCAATCATCCTAGGAAGACCATTCGAACACCACCAAAGCTATCATCTATATTGGGACGGGGAGAGATCCATTTCCACTTTCCCACCGAGAAGGTACGCCGCTACTTCAATAATAATTATATAATCACTAAGGAGCCCAAGAAGAACAGAGCAAGGAGAAGGCAGCGTACCCGTCGCGAACAAGAAGAACATCACTACGAGATGGATGGGGCGACTATGAGGGAGAAGTGTCTAGATATGAAGATCGGTACCCGAAGAGAAGAACATTGCGAAGAACCCGAAGAGGTGCTACCAGAAGAAAACCAAGTGCCCCAAGAAACTTCCTCCTCAAGGTCATCTTCTCCAACAAAGAAGGTGTGGAAAGTAAAAGTAAAATCAGAATCAATTCCTACACACGAGGCGACGTCATCAGAGGCGCCAGCCAATGCGCCCCTTGAAAAATGAACGAACATGACAAGTCCTGTTCGGAGGACTTAAAACCACCGAACGCCGCGCCAAGAGGTAACTTGGTATTTATCAGCATTACTTTTCAGCATTATATTTTTACCTTAGCATATTTATTTCCCTACTTGCATGTTAGTTGCATCTTTACTCTTTTATCTCCGCATTTGAAAAGAAATATAAAGATGTTGTGCATTTGCATCCAGAAAATCGTCAAGCCCCATGTGGATAGTCATTCACTGTGGTGGCACAAAAAAATAATTTCTCAGCATATTTATTTCCCCTGTCCGCATTCCTTAAATAATAAAAAGATAAAAATATTTCTTGTGATCTGTTAGAACAAGTCTAAGTTAGGAAAGTTCTAGACAACCGAGGCCTAGAGGTTTTATCACTAACGCTTAAACAGTTCCACAAGCTTTGTTGTCTATTTGAGCTTCACGAGAACATCAAGGATCAAGAAGAGCTAACAAGCGAAGGACATCCAGTCCCCCGTCGGAGTCTTTGCCCGCGACACTTGAACGCCTGTCTCCAACGGCAACTATCTATGACACTCCTGGAGGACTAGAACGTCTTCGGTGCTGTCGGCAACATCGCGAGACTATGTCAACATCCGGCTTGGGGGAGAGCATCCCCGTGTACCAAGCTAAGTGTTTCCAACTTATCTATTTATGCTTTGTTAGAATGTGCTTTGTTAAAACAACTAAAAAAAGATGCATAACCATAGAAACCCGAGAAAGATTTCCTTATTTATCTTTTCTACTTTTGGAGAGCTCTTGCAATGTTTGTCTTTAAAAGTGATCCCTAGAATAAACTCTACATGGAGATGATGAATAGTTGCTCGCCGTAATTCCTTTCAAGTACCTAGTTTTCAACCTTGCACTCTCCCGAGTTTTGGACACAACTTGTTTAGATTTGAGATTTGCTCGAACCGAAACTTGTGGGTAGCGAACACTTGATCTAAGTCTAGGTGGTTGACGGGTATGATATGGGAAGGTTTTGAGCTGCTGTCCATCTTGTTCCTAGAGATACTAGAGTTCGGAGAATTTATCTTTGAAAATATTAATTCCCGCATGATGAGTTCCTTTATGATGAGAGTTCAAATTCCTACCACAGCCATATATTCATGCTTACTAGATTAGAAAAAACCCATCTGTTTATATAGATCATATTGTAGGTTTGAGTGTAGACTTTATAGGCATTGAGTGTGGTTATCTTTTGTGGACCCATAAGGAATTAGTCACGCGGTAAAGTCAATACTATGTGCTCTCTATCCATTGATCTATGCTACTTCTATCCTCGAAGCATGCACCCATTTTATAAATGTTATATTCATTACGTGCTACTACGTTCCTAGAAGTACCACCCACATATAGATCTATATCCACCACATATTGTGCTATCTCTACCCTGGAGATACGCACTTATGCCGCTCCTACCCTAGGAGTACGCATTCCCCACATATTGTGCTATCTCTACCTTAGAGACACGCACATATGCTGCTCCTACACTGGGAGTACGCATCCATCCATTCATCCATCCACATATACATACACCATTCATTTCACATCATCCAGAAAAGGTTTCATTCCTATCCTGGGAGTGAACATCTAGATATAATCATCGCCGTTCTATTTGCCTACACAAAAGCTCCAGTCATTATCATTTCAAGTTATACACTCCCTGTGCTAAAGTTTCATTTTCAGAGGATTGGTTGCTCTAAAAAAAAAAGAGAAAAAGAAAAAGAAAGAGTAGCCAAGTCCTTCCAGTCAAGAAGTTTCAAGGTTTTCGAATAAAGGGAGTCATGTTATCCCCAAAGGAGTAAGTGTAGAAGTAGGTGTTCACCAGTTGAGTACCCCTCATAATCATTTTCTTATCACCATCATCTTATCATCATCTCATCCATTCCACTTCCTCATTCACATGCACATATGACTTTATTATTATTTTAGTTCCTATTGGATCCATGTCTTAAGCGTGCAATATATGCAAGTGAGTTTGAGTGTCTCCCCACCTATGAGCTCCACATAAGCCTATTAGAAAGTAGGGTGAGAGAGAGAAGGCACTTTCCACTATGCCTTAGTTCCACAAATACCACATATTTTGAGAGAAGAGGGAAGGCATACACTACTCATGCCTTGGAGAGGATCCAGAAATACCACAAATGAGAGACTTGAAAGGTTCATACAAGGAACTCTGAGTTTTATTTCAAAACTTTGCAAAAACTCCAGGATAATAGTTGATCAAAGAGCGAGAAACATGGCGCTTGACTTGACTGTTCTATCTTTCAACTACTCAAGACCCAAGTGACGGTTACAAGCCCCATGGTGAAAGGTAATATGAGTGAGTTTTGAGTCAGGATAGTTCACTCTAATCCGGAGGAGAGTTCTTGTTTGAACGCATGTGTACTTGTGGGGAGTGAAAGTATTGCGGCAACTCCCGATCCATCACGAGTCTATCTTTGCTCGGGGACGAGCAAAAGGTAAGCTTGGGGGAGTTTGTTGGTCGTTAAGTATCAATTTTATATCGTCAACGCAGCAAGAGAAAGGACTAATATGAGTTCACCGTTAGATATAGGGGTTACACGACGAATTCCACGAGTTTTGGTGATTGTCTATTTACGCGGGGGTTATCGAGAAAAAGAGAACCAAAGGAGGCCCACATGTCATGATTACATAGAGATAAAGACCGAACGGGTAAAATTGTATAATCTAGAAGACTCCGAGAAGGCAAACCATGGAAGCCGGGGCCCACAGCGGGGTGGCCGGTCGGCCGACCCGGGGGAGTCGGCCGACTCCCCACCTCCACCAATCGGAGTGGAGTCTCGTGGATCCCGCCTCCACCGCCTTTGAGGATGAATAATTATCGTCCATTTAGGTCGGTTTGATCCGAGGGCTACGGTTCATCCTAGGGGGCTATATATTCGAGCCCCCGGCCCCTCGGGTGAAACCCTAATTCATTCAAGAGTTCATTCTCTCATCGAATTCGAGAGAAGCCGAGCCACCATCTCAATTAGAGCTCCATAGTTTAGTAGCATAGCTACATAGGAATAGATCTAGAGGGAATCAAGCCTAGCTTGGAGTCCGGATCTGTCGGAGTTCTTGGTAATTCCCCTCTACATTCTTGTAATATTCATTATTGTTCGTGATACTATGAGTAGTACTTTATTCTATTCTATTATATCAGACTTGACTTTGCTCTATTTGATTATGTTCTCAATTATATCGTTCTTAGTTTACTTTGATTATATGTTTAGCATAGTTGGACTAGAATTATGTTTATGCATAGGATCGTATAGCGCTTGCTCATTAGGCCAATGGGTGAGTGATAGATATTGTGTAGGCATGGTGTCTATACCGTATTTATCTGCGATTGCACCCTATATTCCGGATCGTGAGGTAGATCGCGGGAGTGACGATCTGTTGAGTCCTTTGTAGCCCTTCTCCCGAGTATAGGTCTAGCGAACAAACCTATTACATTGAAGTCATTGCTATGTCTCTTGTCTTTTCGGTAATATCACTATGCATAGATGTAACCTTTTCCCGCCATGATTGCTAGATGTTCTTGCACTAATCATTGTATGCTTTGACTTTATAGTTAGAATAACATAGGATTATACCCTAGATCGTCCTAGTCCATGCTAGTGTTATAAGCTTAGAGTGCTAAGTTGAGATGGCTTATTACTATTATTTTATGTGGCTAAATGCTCTCATTTATCTTATGTCATTTATCATTCATTCCTATATTTTATGTGACACTTACCCCGTATGAGATGATCGATACGAGACAAGGTTAAGCTCTCCATTATAGCATGTGCATTGCTCATCACTCATTATCCAGTGCCTTCCCTTCCCGGTGGTAAAATTATAAATAACGATACCTGGATTACTCCTGGTTAAAATGCTACATCGGTATTATACGTGCACTTGCGGATCCCATATTTATTTCTAGTAGCGTTGCATTATTTAGTACAGCATTTTTGGCGCCATGTTAGGGATGACAACCTAACACTGAGTGGCGTTAGAAATGTCAACAACCACCCAGATGACACGTCGAGAGCGGAAGGCCGAGCGCAGGGAGGTTTTCGCCCTGAAACCCGCCACGCCTCAGTTCCTCGACTGGTCGGATGCTCCCATCACGTTCGACCGTGATGATCATCCAGAGCACGTCACCAATCCCGGCTCATACCCTCTCGTCGTCGCCCCGATCATCCTCAACGCCCGCTTCACCAAAGTTCTCATGGATGGAGGCAGCAGCCTCAACATCATTTACATGGAGACCGTCACGCTGCTCGGCCTCACAAGAGCTCACCGCCAGCCAAGCGCCGGGGGCTTCCACGGAGTGGTCCCTGGCAAGAAAGCACTCACGATCGGCCGCATCGACCTCCCCGTCGTCTTTGGGACACGCTCGAACTTCCGTCGAGAGGTCCTAACTTTCGACGTGCCCAGTTTCGAGGGGACCTACCACGCCATCCTGGGCAGGCCGTGCTACACAAAATTCATGGCGATCCCCAGCTATGCCTACCTCAAGCTCAAGATGCCGGGACCAAAAGGAGTCATCACTGTCGACTCCACGTACGAGCACGCCTACCACTGCGATGTGGAGTGCGTCGAGTACGGGGAATCACTGACGAACGTGATGGGAACATCTGAAGACCTAGCCATGATGCTCGATCGCATGGCGGCTGAGGCCTCTGCTCCAACACCCAAGCGACAGGCCGGTAACTTCGAGCCCGCTGAAGACACCAAGAAGATCCCGCTCGATCCGAGCTCCTCGGGGAGAAGACGCGGTCATCGGTGCCTCCTCGACGGCAAATAGGAAGCGGTGCTCGTCGACTTTCTCCGCGCAAACGCCGACATGTTTGCGTGGAGTCCCTCGGACATGCCCGGCATACCGAGGATGTCGCCGAGCACGCCTTGGAGATCCGTCCGGTTCGAGACTGTCAAGCAACGCCGCGCCGCTTCGACGAGGAGAAGCGCGGGATCATCCGCGAGGAGGTCGAGAAGCTCGAGAAGGCCGGATTCATCAAGGAGGTACATCATCCCGAGTGGTTAGCCAATCCCGTATTAGTAGAGAAAAGAATGGAAAAATGAGGATGTGCGTAGACTACACTAGTTTAAATAAGGCATGTCCCAAAGTTCCATTTCCTTTGCCTCGAATAGATCAAATCGTTGATTCCACCGCGGGTTGCGAAGTACTTTCCTTTCTCGACGCCTACTACGGCTACCACCAAATCAAAATGAAGGAGTCCGACCGGCTCGCGACTTCATTCATCACCCCCATGGGCATGTATTGTTATGTCACAATGCCTTTCGGCCTTCGAAACGCCGGGGCAACATATCGGCCGCATGCTCCATGTCTTCGAGAAACACATAGGAGAGACCGTCGAGGCCTATGTCGATGACATCGTTGTCAAGACTCGAAAAGTTGAGAACCTTGTCGCGGACCTCAAGTTGACGTTTGGATGCCTCCGGGCTAAGAACATCAAGTTGAATCCCGAGAAGTGTGTCTTTGGTGTGCCTCGAGGCATGTTGTTAGGGTATATCGTCTCCCAGCGCGGCATCGAGGCCAATCCCGAGAAGGTCGCGGCCATCATGAGAATGGGGCCAATTCGAGACGAAAGGGGTGCAAAAGATCACCTGGATGCTTAGCGCACTCGGTCGGTTCATTGCGCGCCGGGAGAGAAAGCCTTGCCTCGTATCGGCTCCTCGAAAATCCGAGCACTTTGCATGGACACCAGCGAGAGGAGGCCCTCTCGAAACCGAAGAGCATGCTCACATCTCCTCCTGTGCTCGTGCTGCCTCGGCCGGCTCGAGACGGCATACCCGCCGAATCCCTCCTCCTCTATGTTGCCGCAACCACTCAGGTGATCAGCACAGTCATAGTGGTCGAGAGGCAGGAAAAGGGGCACACTCTCCCCGTCCAGCGGCCGGTGTATTTCATCAGTGAGGTGCTCTCAGATGCCAAAATTCGATACCCCCATATCCAAAAGCTGCTCTACGCAATCGTGCTCACCCGTCGAAAACTCCAGCACTACTTTATTAGCCACCCGGTGACGGTGGTAACATCATTCCCGCTTGGGGAAATTATCCAGAACCGGGAAGTCGTGGGTCGAATCGCCAAGTGGTCGGTCGAGCTCATGGGCGAGACCATCACGTACGCCCCACGAAAGGCTATCAAATCCCAAGTCTTGGCTAACTTTGTCGCGAGTGGACCGACGTCCAACTCCCCCCCGGTCCCGATCCGAGGGCCGAGTTTGTGGACCATGTATTTCGACGGGTCACTTATGAAGACGGGGAGCGGCGCGGGCCTCGCTCTTCATCTCACCTCTCGGAGTACACATGCGTTACGTGGTGCGCATCCACTTTGCTGCCTCGAACAACATGGCAGAGTATGAGGCACTCGTTACTGGGTTGCGCATTGTCATCGAGCTTGGGGTCCGACGCCTCGATGCTCGAGGCGACTCGCAGCTCGTTATCGACCAAGTGATGAAAGCCTCGAGCTGCCATGATGAAAAAATGGAAGCGTACTGCAATGAGGTGCGCAAGTTGGAAGCCAGCTTCCATGGTCTCGAGCTCAACCACATCCCAAGGCGCTTCAACGAGGCTACGGACGAACTGGCCAAAATCGCTTCATCTCGAGCGCCGCTACCCCCTGACGTCTTCTCGAAAGATCTTCACGAGCCATCCGTGAAGTGGGACTCGGGGGCTGGGGCAGGACCAACCGTTGAGCCTGCTCCTACGCCCGAACCCCCCCTGACGGGGGCCACAGTCATGGAGATCGACCAGGTCACGAGCCCACCAACTGACTGGCGGGCACCATTCCTCGAATATCTCATTCGAGGGGAGTTGCCAGAGGATCGAACGGAGGCGAGGCGACTAGCTCGTCGAGCCAAAACTTACGTCCTTTACGGGGACGACAGGGAGCTCTACCGCCGGAGCCCGACCGGTGTACTTCAGCGTTGTATCTCGATCGAGGAGGGCAGAAAACTGCTCAAAGACATGCACTCGGGGGCTTGTGGCCACCACGCCGCGCCAAGAACCCTTGTCGGGAACGCATTCCGGCGAGGCTTCTACTGGCCCACTGCAACTACTGACGCCATCAAGCTTGTTCGAGCGTGTGAGGGATGCCAATTCTACGCCAAGCAAACGCATCTCCCAGCACACGCACTCCAGATGATCCCCCTCACGTGGCCATTTGCGGTCTGGGGGCTCGATCAGTCGGACCCCTCAAAAAGACGACGGAGGCTACACCCACTTGCTCGTGGCCATCGATAAGTTCACCAAGTGGATCAAGGCCAAGCCGATCACTAACATCCGCTCAGAGCGAGCGGTCGAGTTCTTCACCGACATCGTCCATCGCTTTGGAGTCCCCAACGTCATCATTACCGACAATGGCACCCGGTTCACGGGCAAAAAGTTCTTGGACTTCGCGATCGGTACCACATCCATGTGAACTGGTCGGCAGTCGCCTACCCTCGAACTAATGGCCAAGTCGAACGCGCAAATGGCATGATCTTGCAAGGTCTAAAGCCAAGGATTTTCAAACGCTTGAACAAACACGACAACAAGTGGGTAGCTGAACTCCCATCTGTCCTGTGGAGTCTGCGGACGACCGAGAGTCGAGCCACTGGGTTCACCCCGTTCTTCTTGGTCTATGGGTCTGAGGCCGTCCTCCCCACTGACCTCGAGTACGGGTCCCCTCGACTCAAGGCCTACAACGAGCAGACTAATCAGGAAAGGCTGGCAAACGCCATCGACCAAGCGGAAGAGGCTCGGGACACGGCGCTCCTACACTCTGCGCGCTACCAACAGAAGTTACGGCAATATCACGAGAAGAATGTGCGCAAGAGGGATTTCAAGGTCGGCGATCTCGTGCTCCGTCGACGCCAAGATAACAAGGGGCGCCACAAGCTCACTCCTCCTTGGGAAGGCCCGTTCCTCGTGGTCAAGGTGCTGAAGCCGGGAACGTACAAGTTAGCCAAAGAAGACGGCCCGACCCTCACCAACGCGTGGAACATCGAACAGCTACGTCGCTTTTTCCCCTAGGCCTCGATGCCTTGTACATATTTTGTCTAAATATACCGCTAGTATGAATAAACGAGTCAATTCCTTACTTTTTGTTCATACACAAGGTGGGCTCGACTTTGTTCCTACAAAGTCAAACCCCCTCGGGGCTAGACCGGGGGACCCCCGAAGTCCTCGAAAAAACGCACCTAGTTTTTCGAAAAAAGTGCTCGACGTAATCTTTCCCTCCTCGCCCGAAATTTTCGTAAGACTAAGTATTTGCGTCACCTCGAGCTCGTCGAGCCGGGCGATCGAGCACAAGGCTTCCCACGCTTCCGAGCTTCGGCACCCTAACTCATCCCCTCTTGAAATAGTTCGAGCACAGCGCCAACACTTAGCTAAAACAAAGTAAAGGCAGGAAGTGGAAAATGACGTCAAGCGCAAAGAAAAAACTAGAGCATAACGGTTTAAATTACAAGCATCAAGATTTTAGGCCGCTTAGGCCATTCCACGATCAGAATATTTTGATTCTTACAAGGGCCTTGTCGCCCAGATTTTGGCTCGCAGGCCGAACAAAAACTACTCCATGTCAGGCGGGAGGACTTCTCGCAGCAGATCACCTCCAAGACGGGCGCCCGGCTCCTCAGCCTCGGCCTTGAGCCGCTCGATCCGGGGTTGACCCCTCCTTCTTGTTCGCCCTCGGCGTAGGTGAAGCCGCTCGCAACGGCCTCCATCCCGCCCGGGCGTCCCTCCTCGAGATGCTAAACCCCGAGTAGAAGATGGCCATCGTCCGGCGCGCGGCAAAGACAAGGGCTTCCCCGAATACGACCCCGAGAGGCGCCGAACTCACGGACCCGGCTAGCGTAGCTCGCCGCATCCGGCCCTCGACGTCCACCACCGGCGGGAAGCCCCGGTTGGCGCTAAGGGTGTCGATGGCGCCGGTGATGTGGGCCTTGGCCGAAAGCACGCGGTCGGCCCGGCGCATGGGTTGACTTTGCGTACTCACGCGCGTCCACCAAGTCCGCCTCCAAACCTGAAAAAGGACGACAAGAATCAAGTACTTAATCAAGTACTCGAGCAACACGTATGAATCACGCACGAAAAAAGAACTAAAGGACTCGAGCACTTACCGGTGCAGCGGGTCGAGAGCTCTTGCTCGCGTTCGAGCGCCCGCGTGACCTCAGTCTCCTTTCTCCGGAGGGCGCGCTCGATGTCACGTTTCTCCACGCGCAGCTCCTCATAAGCCTTGCCGGCGCCCTGGATGGCGAGGTCCTTCTCCGTCATCTCTTGACGGAGGTTGACCGCCTCCGTCTGGAGACCGCTCGCCCGCTCTTTCTCCGCTTCAAGCGCGCTGGCAAGGGCCTCCTTCTCGGCAGCCTCCCGGGTGACCGTTGCCTGGAGCTCCTTCACGTAAGCCTCGACGCCGGCCTTGTCCTTATGGAGCTGCTCCATGTCCCGGCACTTGGCCTTATAGCCTTGCAGCGCCACAGCCGCGTCCTTCTTGAGCTGCTCGAAGGCTTCGTGCAGCTGCGCGTACTCCTGACGAGTGGCCTCGGCCTCCTGCGTGGCTCGGGCGAGCTTCTCGCTGGCCTCCCGCTGAGCCGCCTCGGCTCCCTGTGCCACTCGAGCGAGCTCGTCCTGAGCTCTTCCGGCTTCTCCCTTGGCAGCGTCCAGGGCGGCGTTGGCCTCTCGAAGGAGTCGGGCAAACCGGTGCAGCTCCGCCTCAGCATCCCGCCCCATGCGCACGTATCGCCGGATCTCGTCCTCGCTCTCGCTAAGGGCGCGGATGTGAACTGACTTGGCGTATGAGCAACTCGCGCCGTCGAATCACGAAAAGAAAAATCGGATGCAAGCTACGATAAGTCCGAATAAAAAATGGCCGTGCTCGAGAATACTCACGGAAGAAAGCCGAGGCGAGGTCCTCGGAGACAAGTGACAGGGCGGTTTTCAAGGCATGCTCGAGCCACTGCCGGCGCTCCTCGGCCTCCACATGCGCCTCGAGCTCCTTTTGATCGTTCATCACGATCGCAGGGGCCTCGTGCTCGAGGGGGTCGGGAAGCACCAGCGGCGGCCTTTCCCACATGGGGAACTCCTCCCGCATCTCCTTATCGACGGAGGAGTGAAGTTTCCTCACCGCCTCTAAGTCGACGCCCGCCGTCACCACTCGTTCAGCCAGGGTTGCCGGGCGCTGTGGTTGACTCCAGGAGGAAGATGCCTCTTGGGCGAGCGCCCGCGCCTCGATCCACCTCCGCTCCTCGATGGATACGTCGGTGGGCTCGGTGCGTCCAAAACCGACCGTCCGCATATGACTGTCTATAATGGCGGACGCCGTCAGCTTCCTTTGGGCCTCCTCCCAGTGGTCAGCCTCGGACATGACGGTGAACTCCACCTCACCCGTCGTTGAGTCAGGCACGAGGTGAGGTACCATAACCTCCCTTAGCCGCTGCAGAGGCAGCGGCGCCTAATACGGCGCCGAGTGGAGTTCTGCTCGCTGTCCCACCTGCGGCTGTTGCTCCTCTAGCTCAGCCCGCAGCTCCACCTGCGGCTGGCGCACATCGCCACCCGTGACAGAGGGCTGCTCCACCACTGGCTCCGCCTGCTGCTCCACCACCGCCGCCTTTCGCTCCGCTGCCTCGATGCTCTTCGCGCCGCTGCGGCGGCGGGTTGCACCGCCGGCTCCGCCGCTTTGCTCCACCGGCTCCTCCGCCTTCTCCTCCTCTTGCGTGGCGGCGGGGTGCTCCTCGCGCTCCCTCTCGAGCGGTTTGGGCCTCCCCGTCCTCTACCCTTTGCCCGAAGCAAAGGAGTCGACCTCCATATCCCGAGGAGGGGTTGGGGCTTGGCCGGCCGAGGCTCGGCGCCGTTTCCGCCTCCGCATCTCCACATCCCCACCGGCCGATCGGTGGCGACCGCGTTTCCTCCTCCTCCTTCTCCTGCGCTCCTCCTCGAGCCGGCGCAGCCGACCGGCCGGGAGGACTTGGCGCCCGAGCTCGGACTCTCGTCTTCGAGCGTGATAGGCCGGCCGCTCCGATCCGCCCCCGTCGCCGCCGGGATAGAGGCCGCCGGCTCTGGCGCCATCGCCCCTTGGTCGCCCGCCGCCGCGTCGCCCAGCGCGCCTGACGATGACAGGGTCTCGAGCGGGAGGGCGGTCGAGGCCGTGGTGGTGGTGGCGTCCTCATCCCCCGTAGCCTTGGTCACGGCCCCGGCACCTGCACGGGACGCAGCTGCCATCAGCCTGCCACGCCTAAGCGCATCCTTGGCCCGCTCTAACCAAACTGGAGTAGAAGGAGGAAGGGTCACTCCACCTGGCATCGACGGGGTGCCGCTCGACCCTCCTGTGGTCCTCAGCCTCTTAGTAGGCAGCATGGGGGGGAGGGACGGTAACGCCTGCAGGGGACGCTTAGTCCTGGAAGAAAGAGAAAAACAAAAATTCATTGTGACGAAATACTCACACACGAACAAAATGGTACAATAAGGGATAGGTCGACCAGAAGACTTACCCCGCGGTCGAGGTAGCGCTGCCCGAGCCACCCGGCCTGCTCAAAGCGCTCGGGGGCTGTCGAGCCTCAGTCGCCCCCCTCGAGTCACTCAAGGACTTGGGGACCTCGAGCCCGCCGCTTGCGCCGCTCGGAGGCTTCGAGACCCCGGCGGCCGCCCCTGTTCTGGCCGACTCCGTGGCCGGGACGGGCACGGTGTCCCTTACGGGATCCTGGGTCCCGCGGGTCGAGGTCCGCTCGGCCCGCGGTCGCCGCTGGAAGGAGCCCGGCGTTGCTCGCCGGCGCGCAGGTTGAAGTGCGCACATTTGCAGCCTCATGCTGCCGGGTGTGCGCGCCCGTTGAAGAAGAATGATGGCGGGGCGACTCCACTCGCCGCCCTGCTTGAGCCGGCGACGGTGTTGACATTTCTAACGCCACTCAGTGTTAGGTTGTCATCCCTAACATGGCGCCAAAAATGCTGGTACTAAATAATGCAACTGCTACTAGAAATAAATATGGGATCCGCAAGTGCACAGATAATACCGATGTAGCATTTTAACCAGGAGTAATCCAGGTATCGTTATTTATAATTTTACCACTGGGAAGGGAAGGCACTGGATAATGAGTGATGAGCAATGCACATGCTATAATGGAGAGCTTAACCTTGTCTGTATCGATCATCTCATACAGGGTAAGTGTCACATAAAATATAGGAATGAATGATAAATAACATAAGATAAATGAGAGCATTTAGCCACATAAAATAATAGTAATAAGCCATCTCAACTTAGCACTCTAAGCTTATAACACTAGCATGGACTAGGACGATCTAGGGTATAATCCTATGTTATTCTAACTATAAAGTCAAAGCATACAATGATTAGTGCAAGAACATCTAGCAATCATGGCGGGAAAAGGTTATATCTATGCATAGTGATATTACCGTAAAAGACAAGAGACATAGCAATGACTTCAATGTAATAGGTTTGTTCCGCTAGACCTATACTCGGGAGAAGGGCTACAAAGGACTCAACAGATCTGTCACTCCCGCGATCTACCTCACGATCCGGAATATAGGGTGCAATCGCGAGATAAATACGGTATAGACACCATGCCTACACAATATCTATCACTCACCCATTGGCCTAATGAGCAAGCGCTATACGATCCTATGCATAAACATAATTCTAGTCCAACTATGCTAAACATATAATCAAAGTAAACTAAGAACGATATAATTGAGAACATAATCAAATAGAGCAAAGTCAAGTCTCGATATAATAGAATAGAATAAAGTACTACTCATAGTATCACGAACAATAATGAATATTACAAGAATGTAGAGGGGAATTACCAAGAACTCCGACAGATCCGGACTCCAAGCTAGGCTTGATTCCCTCTAGATCTATTCCTATGTAGCTATGCTACTAAACTATGGAGCTCTAATTGAGATGGTGGCTCGCTTCTTCCGAATTCGATGAGAGAATGAACTCTTGAATGAATTAGGGTTTCACCCGGGGCCGGGGCTCGAATATATAGCCCCCTAGGATGAACCGTAGCCCTCGGATCAAACCGACCTAAATGGACGATAATTATTCATCCTCAAAGGCGGTGGAGGCAGGATCCACGAGACTCCACCCGATTGGTGGAGGTGGGGAGTCGGCCGACTCCCCCTTGGGTCGGCCGACCGGCCACCCCCGCAAAGCGTGGGCCCCGCCTTCCAGGGTTTGCCTTCCGGAGTCTTCTAGATTATACAATTTTACCCGTTCGGTCTTTATCTCTATGTAATCATGACATGTGGGCCTCCTTTGGTTCTCTTTCTCGATAACCCCCGAGAAATAGACAATCACCAAAACTAGTGGAATTCTCGTCGGTGTAACCCCTATATCTAACAAGTAAACTCATATTAGTCCTTTCTCTTGCTGCGTTGACGGTATGAAATTGATACTTAATGACCGTCAACAAACTCCCCCAAGCTTACCTTTTGCTCGTCCCGAGCAAAGATAGACTCGTGATGGATCGGGAGTTGCTACAATGCTTTCACTCCTCACAAGTACACATGCGTTCAAACAAGAACTCTCCTCCGGATTAGAGTGAACTATTCGACTCAAAACTTACTCATATTACCTTTCACCATGGGGCTTGTAACCGTCACTTGGGTCTTGAGTAGTTGAAAGATAGAACGGTCAAGTCAAGCGCCATGTTTCTCGCTCTTTGATCAACTATTATCCCGGAGTTTTTGCAAAGTTTTGAAATAAAACTCGAGTTCCTTGTATGAACCTTTCAAGTCTCTCATTTGTGGTATTTTGGATCCTCTCCAAGGCATGAGTAGTGTATGCCTTCTCTCTTCTCTCGAATATGTGGTATTTATGGAACTAAGGCATAGTGGAAAGTGCCTTCTCTCTCTCACCCTACTTTCTAATAGGCTTATGTGGAGCTCATAGGTGGGGAGACACTCAAACTCACTTGCATATATTGCACAGTTAAGACATGGATCCAATAGGAACTAAAATAAGAATAAAGTCATATGTGCATGTGAATGAGGAAGTGGAATGGATGAGATGATGATAGGATGATGGTGATAAGAAAATGATTATGAGGGGTACTCAACTGGTGAACATCTACTTCTACACTTACTCCTTTGGGGATAACATGACTCCCTTTATTCGGAAACCTTGAAACTTCTTGACTGGAAGGACTCGGCTACTCTTTCTTTTTCTTTTTCTCTTTTTTCTCTTCTCTTTTTTTTTTTTATTTTAGAGCAACCAATCCTCTGAAAACGAAACTTTAGCACAGGGAGTGTATAACTTGAAATGATAATAACTGGAGCTTTTGTGTAGGCAAATAGAACGGCGATGATTATATCTAGATGTTCACTCCTAGAATAGGAGTAGAACCTTTTCGGATGATGTGAAATGAATGGCGTATGTATATGTGGATGGATGCGTACTCCCGGTGTAGGAGCAAAGATAAGTGCGTGTCTCTAAGGTAGAGATAGCACAATATGTGAGGAATGCGTACTCCTAGGGTAGGAGCAAAGCATAAGTGCGTATCTCCGGGGTAGAGATAGCACAATATGTGGTGGATATAGATCTATATGTGGGTGGTACTTCTAGGAACGAAGTAGCACGAGAATGAATATAACATTTATAAAATGGGTGCATGCTTCGAGGACGAAGTAGCATAGATCAATGGATGGAGAGCACATAGTATTGACTTTACCGCGTGACTAATTCCTTATGGGTCCACAAAAGATAACCACACTCAATACCTATAAAGTCTACACTCAAACCTACAATATGATCTATATAAACGAGATGGGTCTTTCCTAATCTAGTAAGCATGAATATATGTTTGTGGTAGGAATTTGAACTCTCATCATAAAGGAACTCATCATGCGGGAATTAATATTTTCACGAGATAAATTCTCCGAACTCTAGTATCTCTAGGAACAAGATGGAGAAAGAGCTCAAAACCTTCCCATATCATACCCGTCAACCACCTAGACTTAGATCAAGTGTTCGCTACCCACAAGTTTCGGGTTCAAAGCAAATCTCAAATCTAAACGGTTGTGTCCAAAACTCGGGAGAGTGCAAGGTTGAAAACTAGGTACTTGAAAGGAATTACGAAGAGCAACTATTCATCATCTCCATGTAGAGTTTATTCTAGGGATCACTTTTAAAGACAAAGATTGCAAGAGCTCTCCAAAAGTAGAAAAGATAAATAAGGAAATCTTTCGGGTTTCTATGGTTATGCATCTTTTTTAGTTGGAAACACTTAGCTTGGTACACGGGGATGCTCTCCTCCAATTTGGATGTTGACATAGTCTGCCGATGTTGCCGATGTGCACCGAAGACGTTCTAGTCCTCGGGGAGTGTCATAGATAGTTGCTTTGTTGGAGACAAGCGTTCAAGTGTCGCGGCAAAGACTCCGACGGGGGACTGGATGTCCTTCTGCTTGTTAGCTCTTCTTGATCCTTGATGTTCTATGAAGCTCAAATAGACAACAAAGCTTGTGGAACTGTTTAAGCGTTAGTGATAAAACCTCTAGGCCTCGGTTGTCTAGAACTTTCCTAACTTAGACTTGTTCTAACGGGATCACAAGAAATATTTTTATCTTTTTATTATTTAAGGAATGCGAGACGGGGGAAATAAATATGCCGAGAAATTATTTTTTTGTGCCACCACGGTGAATGACTATCCACATGGGGCTTGACGATTTTCTCGGATGCAAATGCACAACATCTTTATATTTCTTTTCAAATGCGGAGATAAAAGAGTAAAGATGCAACTAACATGCAAGTAGGGAAATAAATATGCTAAGGTAAAAATATAATGCTTTGAAGAGTAATGCTTGATAAATACCAAGTTACCTCTTGGCGCGGCGTTCGGTGGTTTTAAGTCCTCCGAACAGGACTTGTCATGTTCGTTCATTTTTCAAGGGGCGCATTGGCTGGCGCCTCTGATGACGTCGCCTCGTGTGTAGGAATTGATTCTGATTTTACTTTTACTTTCCACACCTTCTTTGTTGGAGAAGATGACCTTGAGGAGGAAGTTTCTTGGGGCACTTGGTTTTCTTCGGTAGCACCTCTTCGGGTTCTTCTCGCAATGTTCTTCTCTTTCGGGTACCGATCTTCATATCTAGACACTTCTCCCTCATAGTCACCCCATCCATCCGTAGTGATGTTCTTCTTGTTTGGCGACGGGTACGCCGCCTTCTCCTTGCTCTGTTCTTCTTGGGCTCCTCAGTGATTATATAATTATTATTGAAGTAGCGGCGTACCTTCTCAGTGGGAAAGTGGAAATGGATCTCTCCTGTCCCAATATAGATGATAGCTTTGGTGGTGTTCAGGAATGGTCTTCCTAGGATGATTGGAGGATCGTAGTCATCTCCCATGTCAATGACTAGGAAGTCTCGTAGGGACATAATGGTCATCTATCCGGATGAGGACATCCTTCACTTCTCCTTCGACGAAGCGGAATGTCCGATCCGCCATCCGCATTTGTGCATAGGTAGGCTCCAAAGGCATAGTGCCATATAGATACTCATAGGTTACCTTGGCCATGATGTTGACGCCGATCCGGTGTCACAGACATGCCTTTATTGAAAGAGCTTGTTGATGGAGCATTGAATGGTTGGGACACCTGGATCATCCTTCTTGATCGACGTGGGGACCCGAGTAAGTGGTCATGCTCCTTATGGACAGCAGTGACCATCCTCACTGCCTCCGTCTTCTTGGTCTTCTTATTCTTGTTCTTGCTCTTCTTAGCCGGACTCTTCTTCTTCTCACCGTTCGGCGATGAGGGTGTCTTTGGGAACCGCAGCACTCTGTTCTTGAAGAAGAAGGTTTCTCTCTTGCCCTTGATGTTGAAGATGATCTTGGCAGTGTTGGCATACATGATAGCTCCAGCAGTGTTCAAGAATGGCCGTCCCAAAATGACAGGGGACCTTTCATCACTGCCTGTATCCACTACCACGAAGTCTGCTGGAACATACGAGTTGCCTACTCGTACACATATGTCTTCCAAAGACTCCCAAAGGAACACGGAGTGACCGATCCGCAAGTTTGTAAGCACATAGTCGTGTATGCTAAGGGGCATCGAATAGCTTTTCATATATCACTCTTGGCATGATGTTGATGCTTGCACCGAAGTCACGATTGCCTCATTAAAGTTGGTACTTCCAATGGAGATCGGAATGACTGGTCTCCCGGATCGCCCTTCTTGATTGGCGAGTTGAGTCAATCCATGACCCCTTCGATGGATCACTCCGGCTATCTTCTACATTGAATATATCAACAAGATTTGCAGTCTCGAGCTCTTCGGGTTGTCCCGCGCGTTTACCTTGACCAATGGAGGGAGCAAGGTTAACAAGCCGTTGTACCGTGACTCAAGTATCTTGTTGAAGTGAGTGACTCTTGATGGCATTGGAAAAGCCATCCATTACGTTGCCGAGTGTCTCTAGGACCTTGTCATTTGATGTCGCTTTTTGGACAGCATTGTCCATCATCTTGCCTTGATTCAAAGACTAACTCTCTCAAAGGCGGCCGGTTGTAATTATTGTAGGAGGAGTTGTTACCTTGATAGTTGCCCGAATAACCGCCGAGTAGTTAGGCCTCCGCGTTGATTCCAACCTTGATTCCGCGAGGACGATAGTAATTATTATTGTTGTTGTTGTTGAGGTAGTTCACGTCCTCCTTCGGCTACGGGCGGTTAGCACCTGTGTGCCCGGTCTCTCCACACTCTTCACATGTCATGCGAGCATCATGTATATGCATGACTTCTTTCTTCCGGGGCTCTCTCATCGAGCCTCTTCATTAGTAAATCCATTTTGGCGACAAAGCATGTCTACCTCTTTCACCGGTGCATTCCTCCACCTCTCTTGCGGGTCTCGAGTTCTTTCTTCACTCCAACCTTGGTTGGATGCCATCTTCTCCACAAGAGCCGTGGCTTGAGGAATAGTGAGTGATAAGAATGCACCTCCCGGCGGCATCCATCGTCTCACGTGTGTTGTTGCTAAGCCCATGGTAGAATGTCTCGCATAAGCGACCAATTCTCCATGCCATGATGAGGACACTCGAGGATGTAATCTTGAAAGCGCTCCCAAGCTTCCGGGACAGTCTCATCATGATGTTGCTTTGAAAGGTTGATATCTTCCCACGAAGAGCATTTGTCTTGCCCATGGGGAAGAACTTCGCCAAGAAATTGGTGGAACATAGTGCCCACGTAGGATTCTTCTCCTTATTGGCGTAGAACCACCGCTTCGCTCTCCCCAAGAGTGAGAATGGGAAGAGGCGAAGTAGTATAGCATCTCTCGGGGACATCCTTGATAGTGAATGTACTACAAATCTCCGTAAAATGTTGGAGATGAGCACTAGCATCTTCATGGCCTTCCCGCGTAACCGGCTTGCTTGCACCATGTTGATCGCGCAGCTTGAGCTCAAAAGCTCCTTCGATGTCCGCACCGGTCCAAGACGAATGTTGTCCGTAGTGGGAGCCGAGAACTCGCGGAGTGACTTGTTCGCCATGGCTTCAAACGCTCCGAATAAAGCTTCGGATCGTCAATATAATTATCGGGAAGAATTGTCTTTTTCATACATTACCCCGCATAAGATATAAAATAGACGAAAGACAAGGGTAAGGCCTGTATGAGTAGAGAATGGTGACAAAGTGCTCAATCTCATTATGTAGTGCAATTGCTCATTATCCATTGGCTTTCAACCTTCCCCCGCAACGGCGCCAAAAATGCTTGTTGACATTTCTAACGCCACTCGGTGTTAGGTTGTCATCCCTAACATGGCGCCAAAAATGCCGGTACTAAATAATGCAACGCTACTAGAAATAAATATGGGATCCGCAAGTTTACGTATAATACCGATGTAGCATTTTAACCAGGAGTAATCCAGGTATCGTTATTTATAATTTTACCTTTGGGAAGGGAAGGCACTGGATAATGAGTGATGAGCAATGCACATGCTATAATGGAGAGCTTAACCTTGTCTCCGTATCGATCATCTCATACGGGGTAAGTGTCACATAAAATATAGGAATGAATGATAAATGACATAAGATAAATGAGAGCATTTAGCCACATAAAATAATAGTAATAAGCCATCTCAACTTAGCACTCTAAGCTTATAACACTAGCATGGACTAGGACGATCTAGGGTATAATCCTATGTTATTCTAACTATAAAGTCAAAGCATACAATGATTAGTGCAAGAACATCTAGCAATCATGGCGGGAAAAGGTTACATCTATGCATAGTGATATTACCGTAAAAGACAAGAGACATAGCAATGACTTCAATGTAATAGGTTTGTTCTCGCTAGACCTATACTCGGGAGAAGGGCTACAAAGGACTCAACAGACTGTCACTCCCGCGATCTACCTCACGATCCGGAATATAGGGTGCAATCGCAGATAAATACGGTATAGACACCATGCCTACACAATATCTATCACTCACCCATTGGCCTAATGAGCAAGCGCTATACGATCCTATGCATAAACATAATTCTAGTCCAACTATGCTAAACATATAATCAAAGTAAACTAAGAACGATATAATTGAGAACATAATCAAATAGAGCAAAGTCAAGTCTCGATATAATAGAATAGAATAAAGTACTACTCATAGTATCACGAACAATAATGAATATTACAAGAATGTAGAGGGGAATTACCAAGAACTCCGACAGATCCGGACTCCAAGCTAGGCTTGATTCCCTCTAGATCTATTCCTATGTAGCTATGCTACTAAACTATGGAGCTCTAATTGAGATGGTGGCTCAAGCTTCTCCGAATTCCGATGAGAGAATGAACTCTTGAATGAATTAGGGTTTCACCCGGGGCCAGGGCTCGAATATATAGCCCCCTAGGATGAACCGTAGCCCTCGGATCAAACCGACCTAAATGGACGATAATTATTCATCCTCAAAGGCGGTGGAGGCAGGATCCACGAGACTCCACCTGATTGGTGGAGGTGGGGAGTCGGCCGACTCCCCCCTTGGGTCGGCCGACCGGCCACCCCGCAGTGGGCCCCAGCTTCCGTGGTTTGCCTTCTCGGAGTCTTCTAGATTATACAATTTTACCCGTTCGGTCTTTATCTCTATGTAATCATGACATGTGGGCCTCCTTTGGTTCTCTTTCTGATAACCCCCTGCAGAAATAGACAATCACCAAAACTAGTGGAATTCTGTCAGTGTAACCCCTATATCTAACAGGTGAACTCATATTAGTCCTTTCTCTTGCTGCGTTGACGGTATGAAATTGATACTTAATGACCGTCAACAGACGGCGAGCGAGCGCGGTGGCTGGAGCGTTGAGACGCCCCTCCCCGCTGCCTCGCCTGGGCCGGCGACAGCGCTCGAGCACCGCGGCTCGATGACTCCTCCGCCGGGCTCGCTCGAACCAGCGGCCGACGAGTCGCCGCGCCGAAGGCCCGGTGCCAAAGCTAGCCCCGCACGCGCGAGCGAGGAGGCGTCGTGGCTCGGGTGGCGGTGGCGCCATCGCGTCGGTCGCCTCGTCGTCTTCCCCGTCGTCATCGCCCTCGTCCTCGTCGGCCGACTCGAGACTAGGGCTCCGGTCGGTCGGGTCCGCCGCGGACGTATTTCACGCGCCGGCGGCGCTAGCCTTACGCTTCTCCTTCTCCTCTAGCGCACGGGCTTCTCGCGCCTTCTCCTCCTTCCTCGAGACCACGGCGGCGTGTTCTCGTTCGCCCCTCGGGCGTCTTACCTCTCGGTCGGGCGCGTCCTCCTTCACCGGGGCCTCGACTCCGCGTGGTCGTTGATATTCTGAAAAAAAAGAGAGAGAGAGAGAGAGGACAGGCCTCGATAAGGATCGCTCGAGTGAAAGAAACGACGAAAGGGGAGCTCGAAAAAACTTACAAAACCCAGCAGGTTGAAGGCCGGACGCATGCGGAAGAGGCCGACTTGGTTCTCGCCGAAGTTCCTCCCGCCGTCGATCGCGTCGCACACCCGAGCCACGATTGTGGCGACCGGGAGGGGCGCGTCCGACATCCTGCTGGCCGCGAGCGCCGCATGATCGGCGTCCTCCGTCATCTGGTCGAACCGTAACGGGCGCTCGGCAAGCGGGAGCACCCGGCGGCTGTGGAACTCAGCAACCACGTGCGCAATATTGAAGAAGAGGTTGCCGGACCTCCGGTTGCGGAGGCTCGAAATGGCGTTGAGCAGGGAGTCCATGCGGGGCTGGCGCGCCGCCGGCTGGCCGTGTGTCCAGTTGAAACCAGGCGCGGTAAGCACGGCGCCGGTGTACTCCGGGAAGAGGCCCTCCTCGTTGTGGAGGTAGAACCACTCCCGGTCCCAGCCGGCGTTGTTCGACGTCCACGCACCGGATAGCCAGCACTCTTTCCTCTTCAGCCCGATCGAGCAGGAACCCGCTCGAACGTAGCGGCGGACCTTTGGTTTCACCGCCTTCTCCTCTTCCTCCTCGTTTTCCTCTTCCTCCTCCTCGTCATCGTCATCACCATCGTCGTCGGCGGCCTCCTTGTCCTTCACCGCCTTGGTGAAGAGCATCGCCTTAAAAATGTGGATGAACAGGTCCCACTGCGGCGCCATACCCAGGTACCCCTCACACACGGCGGCGTAAGTAGCCGCGAGCGAGATGGAGTTGGGGTTGAAATGCTGGAGCTCAACCCCGAAATGGTGGGGGAGCGCCCGCATGAAGCGGCTCGGCCGCGCACCAAGTCCCCGCCGGTGGAACCTGATAAAGCTCAGGATGTAGCCCGGTGGGGGATTGGGCTCGAAGTGGTCGTCGTCCGGCACCCTCCACTCCGGTGACCCCTCCGCCGGATTGGGCGGAAGCAATCCACCATTCACCAAGTTGAGCAGCATCGCCTCGGTCACCGTGGACCGAGGCCACGGGAAGCGCTCCTCCATCACCACCGGCGTGGGAGGCTTGGCGGCACTTCGCTTTTGCCCTTGCCTTTGCCACCGGCACCCGGCCGGAGCTCGGCCCGTCTTCCGCCCGACCTCCTCATGTCGGTGACGGAGCGGGACGGTGGAGCAACTGCGGCGGCGGAGCACGAGGAACGGTGGCGCGGGGAACGGTGGCGCAGAGGCGCAGCGCGATCGCGGGCTAGAATGGCGCCGGCGGTCACGGGCGGCGGCGGCGGCGGCGGTTGCGAATGAGGGCAAGCGGCGGATTGAATCTGGAGCGGGCGCAAGCGGCGGCGAGAAAGCGCCGAGAAGGGCGAGAATGCGGGGAAGAAGAACCGGGAGCCTACTCCTCCATATTTATAGAGCCCAAGCCGATCCGCGTGAATCGCATCCGACGGCCTAGATTACGCCATCCAACGGCCGCGCGCCCCCAGCGGACTCGGCGAAAAACGGTAACCGCATCTATTGCCCTGACAAACCGCCACCTACCTCCACTTACAGGGCGCACGCGTCGCAAGATGAAGCGGAACCGTCGCCAAGACACGATCACCACGATGCGCCGGTTTCCGCCTAAAAAGGCGCGCCGCTTGCAACGGACGGATGCGCCTCGACGTAATGACGGGACGTCTCGACAGACGGTCCCTTACACGGTAAGAAACCCGGGGACCCCGGTCCCACAAGTAAGTCTCGAGGAGCGGAGGCCGACCCACGAACGGGTTCGAACGGCCGCCCTCGAGCACCCGAGTTAGGGCGCTAATGGGAAGGAACCTCGAAAGGTTCCACTCGAGAACGAACCCTCGAACCCATATGGCGCGTCAAGGCGGGGCACTAGGCATCCAAGAGATCCCGCCGACGGAGGCACTCGAGCCACGGTCCCCTCGAACGGGGCCGGTCCTCGGAAACTAAGCGCCCGGCTCTAATGAGAGCACCCCGGGCCACGGCCGTCTCCCTCGAAAGGAGACGAGCTCTCACTTGGACTACCCGCCATCGGCTCACGGGGGTATGGCGCTCGCTCGGTCGCGGGTAGTGTCGACTCTCTCACCACTTGGATCCGATCCAAGAAACCCCGAGGAACTCGGATCGCGACTCCAGCCCGGCCATTCGAGGTTCGGGGCTCGAGTCACATAAACAACCTCCCTCGACACGGGAGGAACAGGAAATACTCGGGGGCTCGAAGAGTAATTGAATCTCCTGTCTCGAGCTGCTGCAACTCCAGTTAATGATACTCTTACGCAAAACCGTTCATCTCAAAGCCCCCAGAGGAATGCCTCATTCCTCTGGGGCCTCGGGGGCTACCCCCGCGGGGGCCGCTCGCGCGCCCCCCACGGAGAAAGGACGAAATAACACCTCGAAACGACATGACCCTAAGTCTAGGTACTTCAACTCTACTTCATGATCCCTTGCTTGAAGTACTTCAACTCTTCTCTCAGAATATGTGGTATTTATGGAACTAAGGCATAGTGGAAAGTGCCTTCTCTCTCTCACCCTACTTTCTAATAGGCTTATGTGGAGCTCATAGGTGGGGAGACACTCAAACTCACTTGCATATATTGCACGGTTAAGACATGGATCCAATAGGAACTAAAATAAGAATAAAGTCATATGTGCATGTGAATGAGGAAGTGGAATGGATGAGATGATGATAGGATGATGGTGATAAGAAAATGATTATGAGGGGTACTCAACTGGTGAACATCTACTTCTACACTTACTCCTTTGGGGATAACATGACTCCCTTTATTCGGAAACCTTGAAACTTCTTGACTGGAAGGACTCGGCTACTCTTTCTTTTTCTTTTTCTCTTTTTTCTCTTCTCTTTTTTTTTTTTTATTTTAGAGCAACCAATCCTCTGAAAACGAAACTTTAGCACGGGAGTGTATAACTTGAAATGATAATAACTGGAGCTTTTGTGTAGGCAAATAGAACGGCGATGATTATATCTAGATGTTCACTCCTAGAATAGGAGTAGAACCTTTTCTGGATGATGTGAAATGAATGGCGTATGTACATGTGGATGGATGCGTACTCCCAGTGTAGGAGCAGCATAAGTGCGTGTCTCTAAGGTAGAGATAGCACAATATGTGAGGAATGCGTACTCCTAGGGTAGGAGCAGCATAAGTGCGTATCTCCAGGGTAGAGATAGCACAATATGTGGTGGATATAGATCTATATGTGGGTGGTACTTCTAGGAACAAGTAGCACGTAATGAATATAACATTTATAAAATGGGTGCATGCTTCGAGGACGAAGTAGCATAGATCAATGGATGGAGAGCACATAGTATTGACTTTACTCGCGTGACTAATTCCTTATGGGTCCACAAAGATAACCACACTCAATACCTATAAAGTCTACACTCAAACCTACAATATGATCTATATAAAAAGATGGGTCTTTCCTAATCTAGTAAGCATGAATATATGGTCGTGGTAGGAATTTGAACTCTCATCATAAAGGAACTCATCATGCAGGAATTAATATTTTCGACGATAAATTCTCCGTAACTCTAGTATCTCTAGGAACAAGATGGAAGCTGACTCAAAACCTTCCCATATCATACCCGTCAACCACCTAGACTTAGATCAAGTGTTCGCTACCCACAAGTTTCGGGTTCAAAGCAAATCTCAAATCTAAACAAGCTTGTGTCCAAAACTCGGGAGAGTGCAAGGTTGAAAACTAGGTACTTGAAAGGAATTACGGCAGAGCAACTATTCATCATCTCCATGTAGAGTTTATTCTAGGGATCACTTTTAAAGACAAACATTGCAAGAGCTCTCCAAAAGTAGAAAAGATAAATAAGGAAATCTTTCTGGGTTTCTATGGTTATGCATCTTTTTTAGTTGGAAACACTTAGCTTGGTACACGGGGGATGCTCTCCTCCAAGCTGGATGTTGACATAGTCTGCTGATGTTGCTGACAGGCACTGAAGACGTTCTAGTCCTCCAGGAGTGTCATAGATAGTTGCTGTTGGAGACAGCGTTCAAGTGTCGCGGGCAGCACTCCGACAGGGGACTGGATGTCCTTCTGCTTGTTAGCTCTTCTTGATCCTTGATGTTCTATGAAGCTCAAATAGACAACAAAGCTTGTGGAACTGTTTAAGCGTTAGTGATAAAACCTCTAGGCCTCGGTTGTCTAGAACTTTCCTAACTTAGACTTGTTCTAACGGGATCACAAGAAATATTTTTATCTTTTTATTATTTAAGGAATGCGAGACATTGGGGAAATAAATATGCCGAGAAATTATTTTTTTGTGCCACCACAAGTGAATGACTATCCACATGGGGCTTGACGATTTTCGGATGCAAATGCACAACATCTTTATATTTCTTTTCAAATGCGGAGATAAAAGAGTAAAGATGCAACTAACATGCAAGTAGGGAAATAAATATGCTAAGGTAAAAATATAATCTTTGAAAAGTAATGCGATAAATACCAAGTTACCTCTTGGCGCGGCGTTCGGTGGTTTTAAGTCCTCGAACAGGACTTGTCATGTTCGTTCATTTTTCAAGGGCGCATTGGCCGGCGCCCGATGACGTCGCCTCGTGTGTAGGAATTGATTCGATTTTACTTTTACTTTCCACACCTTCTTTGTTGGAGAAGATGACCTTGAGGAGGAAGTTTCTTGGGGCACTTGGTTTTCTTTCCGGTAGCACCTCTTCGGGTTCTTCGCAATGTTCTTCTCTTCGGGTACCGATCTTCATATCTAGACACTTCTCCCTCATAGTCACCCCATCCATCTCGTAGTGATGTTCTTCTTGTTCGCGGCGACGGTACGTTTGCCTTCTCCTTGCTCGTTCTTCTTGGGCTCCTCGGTGATTATATAATTATTATTGAAGTAGCGGCGTACCTTCTCGGTGGGAAAGTGGAAATGGATCTCTCCCGTCCCAATATAGATGATAGCTTTGGTGGTGTTCGGGAATGGTCTTCCTAGGATGATTGGAGGATCGTAGTCATCTCCCATGTCAATGACTAGGAAGTACGTAGGGACATAATGGTCATCTATCCGGATGAGGACATCCTTCACTTCTCCTTCGACGAAGCGGAATGTCCGATCCGCCATCTGCACATTTGTGCATAGGTAGGCTCCAAAGGCATAGTGCCATATAGATACTCATAGGTTACCTTGGCCATGATGTTGACGCCGATCCGGTGTCACGCATGCCTTTATTGAAAGAGCTTCGTTGATGGAGCATTGAATGGTTGGGACACCTGGATCATCCTTCTTGATCGTGACGTGGGGACTCGAGTAAGTGGTCATGCTCCTTATGGACAAAGCAGTGACCATCCTCACTGTCTCCGTCTTCTTGGTCTTCTTATTCTTGTTCTTGCTCTTCTTAGTTTGGACTCTTCTTCTTCTCACCGTTCGCCGATGAGGGTGTGCTTGGGAACTGCGGCAAAGACTGTTCTTGAAGAAGAAGGTTTCTCTCTTGCCCTTGATGTTGAAGATGATCTTGGCGGTGTTGGCATACATGATAGCTCCAAGCGGTGTTCAAGAATGGCCGTCCCAAAATGACGGGGGACCTTTCATCACCGCCGTATCCACTACCACGAAGTCTCGCTGGAACATACGAGTTGCCTACTCGTACACATATGTCTTCCAAGACTCCCAAAGGAACACCGGAGTGACCGATCCGCAAGCCGTAAGCACATAGTCGTGTATGCTAAGGGGCATACGAATAGCTTTTCATATATCACTCTTGGCATGATGTTGATGCTTGCACCGAAGTCACAGATTGCCTCATTAAAGTTGGTACTTCCAATGGAGATCGGAATGGCGGGTCTCCCGGATCGCCCTTCTTGATTGGCGAGTTGAGTCAATCCATGACCCCTTCGATGGATCACTCCGGCTATCTTCTACATTGAATATATCAACAAGATTTGCGTCTCGAGCTCTTCGGGTTGTCCCGCGCTTACCTTGACCAATGGAGGGAGCAAGGTTAACAAGCCGTTGTACCCGTGACTCAAGTATCTTGTTGAAGCCGAAGCCGACTCTTGATGGCATTGGAAAAGCCATCCATTCTCGTTGCCGAGTGTCTCTAGGACCTTGTCATTTGATGTCGCTTTTGGACAGATTGTCCATCATCTTGCCTTGATTCAAAGACTAACTCTCTCAAAGGCGGCCGGTTGTAATTATTGTAGGAGGAGTCGTTACCTTGATAGTTGCACGAATAACCGCCCGAGTAGTTAGGCCTCGCCGTTGATTCCAACCTTGATTCTCGCGAGGACGATAGTAATTATTATTGTTGTTGTTGTTGAGGTAGTTCACGTCCTCCTTCTACGGGCGTTAGCACCCGTGTGCCCAGTCTCTCCACACTCTTCACATGTCATGCGAGCATCATGTATATGCATGACTTCTTTCTTCTCTCGGGGCTCTCTCATCGAGCCTCTTCATTAGTAAATCCATTTTGGCGTACAAAGCATGTCTACCTCTTTCACTGGTGCATTCCTCCACCCTCTTGCGGGTCTCGAGTTCTTTCTTCACTCCAACCTTGGTTGGATGCCATCTTCTCCACAAGAGCCGTGGCTTGAGGAATAGTGAGTGATAAGAATGCACCTCCAAAGCAAAGCATCCATCGTCTCACGTGTGTCGTTGCTAAGCCCATGGTAGAATGTCCGCATAAGCAGCCAATTCTCCATGCCATGATGAGGACACTCGAGGATGTAATCTTGAAAGCGCTCCCAAGCTTCGGGACAAGTCTCATCATGATGTTGCCGAAAGGTTGATATCTTCCCACGAAGAGCATTTGTCTTGCCCATGGGGAAGAACTTCGCCAAGAAATTGGTGGAACATAGTGCCCACGTAGGATTCTTCTCCTTATTGGCGTAGAACCATCGCTTCGCTCTCCCCAAGAGTGAGAATGGGAAGAGGCGAAGTAGTATAGCATCTCTGGGGACATCCTTGATAGTGAATGTACTACAAATCTCCAGAAAATGTTGGAGATGAGCACTAGCATCTTCATGGCCTTCCCGCAGAACTGGCTTGCTTGCACCATGTTGATCAGCGCAGGCTTGAGCTCAAAAGCTCCTTCGATGTCCGCAGCTGGTCCAGTACGAATGTTGTCCGTAGTGGGAGCTGAGAACTCGCGGAGTGACTTGTTCGCCATGGCTTCAAACGCTCCTGAATAAAGCTTCTGGATCGTCAATATAATTATCAGGAAGAATTGTCTTTTTCATACATTACCCTGCATAAGATATAAAATAGACGAAAGACAAGGGTAAGGCTGTATGAGTAGAGAATGGTGACAGTGCTCAATCTCATTATGTAGTGCAATGCCGCTTGCTCATTATCCATTGGCTTTCAACCTTCCGCAACGGCGCCAAAAATGCTTGTTGACATTTCTAACGCCACTCGTGTTAGGTTGTCATCCCTAACATGGCGCCAAAAATGCTGGTACTAAATAATGCAACTGCTACTAGAAATAAATATGGGATCCGCAAGCGCACGAGATAATACCGATGTAGCATTTTAACCAGGAGTAATCCGGTATCGTTATTTATAATTTTACCACCGGGAAGGGAAGGCACTGGATAATGAGTGATGAGCAATGCACATGCTATAATGGAGAGCTTAACCTTGTCTCGTATCGATCATCTCATACGGGGTAAGTGTCACATAAAATATAGGAATGAATGATAAATGACATAAGATAAATGAGAGCATTTAGCCACATAAAATAATAGTAATAAGCCATCTCAACTTAGCACTCTAAGCTTATAACACTAGCATGGACTAGGACGATCTAGGGTATAATCCTATGTTATTCTAACTATAAAGTCAAAGCATACAATGATTAGTGCAAGAACATCTAGCAATCATGGCGGGAAAAGGTTACATCTATGCATAGTGATATTACCGGAAAAGACAAGAGACATAGCAATGACTTCAATGTAATAGGTTTGTTCCGCTAGACCTATACTCGGGAGAAGGGCTACAAAGGACTCAACAGATACCGTCACTCCCGCGATCTACCTCACGATCCGGAATATAGGGTGCAATCGCAGATAAATACGGTATAGACACCATGCCTACACAATATCTATCACTCACCCATTGGCCTAATGAGCAAGCGCTATACGATCCTATGCATAAACATAATTCTAGTCCAACTATGCTAAACATATAATCAAAGTAAACTAAGAACGATATAATTGAGAACATAATCAAATAGAGCAAAGTCAAGTCGATATAATAGAATAGAATAAAGTACTACTCATAGTATCACGAACAATAATGAATATTACAAGAATGTAGAGGGGAATTACCAAGAACTCCGACAGATCCGGACTCCAAGCTAGGCTTGATTCCCTCTAGATCTATTCCTATGTAGCTATGCTACTAAACTATGGAGCTCTAATTGAGATGGTGGCTCGGCTTCTCCGAATTTCGATGAGAGAATGAACTCTTGAATGAATTAGGTTTCACCCGGGGGCCGGGGCTCGAATATATAGCCCCCTAGGATGAACCGTAGCCCTCGGATCAAACCGACCTAAATGGACGATAATTATTCATCCTCAAAGGCGGTGGAGGCGGGATCCACGAGACTCCACCCGATTGGTGGAGGTGGGGAGTCGGCCGACTCCCCCTTGGGTCGGCCGACCGGCCACCTGCCGCTGTGTGGGCCCGCCTTCCGGGGTTTGCCTTCGGAGTCTTCTAGATTATACAATTTTACCCGTTCGGTCTTTATCTCTATGTAATCATGACATGTGGGCCTCCTTTGGTTCTCTTTCGATAACCCCCGCGTAAATAGACAATCACCAAAACTAGTGGAATTTCGTCGTTGTAACCCCTATATCTAACAGGTGAACTCATATTAGTCCTTTCTCTTGCTGCGTTGACGGTATGAAATTGATACTTAATGACCGTCAACAGACGGCGAGCGAGCGCGGTGGCTGGAGCGTTGAGACGCCCCTCCCCGCTGCCTCGCCTGGGCCGGCGACAGCGCTCGAGCACCGCGGCTCGATGACTCCTCCTGCTGGCCTGCCTGAACCAGCGACGAGTCGCCGCGCAGAAGGCCTGGTGCCAAAGCTAGCTCCTGCACGCGAGAGCGAGGAGGCGTCAGGGCTCGGGTGGCGGTGGCGCCATCGCTGTCGGTCGCCTCGTCGTCTTCCCCGTCGTCATCGCCCTCGTCCTCGTCGGTCGACTCGAGACTAGGGCTCCGGCCGGTCGGGTCCGCCGCGACGTATTTCACGCGCCGGCGGCGCCTAGCCTTACGCTTCTCCTTCTCCTCTAGCGCACGGGCTTTCTGCGCCTTCTCCTCCTTCCTCGAGACCACGGCAGCGTGTTCTCGTTCGCCCCTCAGGCGTCTTACCTCTTGGTCGGGCGCGTCCTCCTTCACCGGGGGCCTCGACTCCGCGTGGTCGTTGATATTCTGAAAAAAAAGAGAGAGAGAGAGAGAGGACAGGCCTCGATAAGGATCGCTCGAGTGAAAGAAACGACGAAAGGGAGCTCGAAAAAACTTACAAAACCCGAGCGGAGTTGAAGGCCGGACGCATGCGGAAGAGGCCGACTTGGTTCTCGCCGAAGTTCCTCCCGCCGTCGATCGCGTCGCACACCCGAGCCACGATTGTGGCGACCGGGAGGGGCGCGTCCGACATCCTGCTGGCCGCGAGTGCCGCATGATCGGCGTCCTCCGTCATCTGGTCGAACCGTAACGGGGCGCTCGGCAAGCGGGAGCACCGGCGGGCCGTGGAACTCGGCAAGAACCACGTGCGCAATATTGAAGAAGAGGTTGCCGGACCTCCGGTTGCGGAGGCTCGAAATGGCGTTGAGCAGGAGTCCATGCGGGGCCGGCGCGCCGCCGGCCGGCCGTGTGTCCGCTTGAAACCGGCGCGGTAAGCACGGCGCCGTGTACTCCGGAAGAGGCCCTCCTCGTTGTGGAGGTAGAACCACTCCCGGTCCCAGCCGGCGTTGTTCGACGTCCACGCACCGGATAGCCAGCACTCTTTTCTCTTCAGCCCGATCGAGCAGGAACCCGCTCGAACGTAGCGGCGGACCTTTAGTTTCACCGCCTTCTCCTCTTCCTCCTCGTTTTCCTCTTCCTCCTCCTCGTCATCGTCATCACCATCGTCGTCGGCGGCCTCCTTGTCCTTCACCGCCTTGGTGAAGAGCATCGCCTTAAAAATGTGGATGAACAGGTCCCACTGCGGCGCCATACCCAGGTACCCCTCACACACGGCGGCGTAAGTAGCCGCGAGCGAGATGGAGTTGGGGTTGAAATGCTTGGAGCTCAACCCCGAAATGGTGGGGAGCGCCGCATGAAAGCGGCTCGGCCGCGCACCAAGTCCCCGCCCGGTGGAACCTGATAAAGCTCAGGATGTAGCCCGGCGGGGGATTGGGCTCGAAGTGGTCGTCGTCCGGCACCCTCCACTCCGGTGACCCCTCCGCCGGATTGGGCGGAAGCAATCCACCATTCACCAAGTTGAGCAGCATCGCCTCGGTCACCGTGGACCGAGGCCACGGAAGCGCCTCCTCCATCACCACCGGCGTGGGAGGCTTGGCGGCACTTCTGCTTTTGCCCTTGCCTTTGCCACCGGCACCCGGCCGGAGCTCGGCCCGTCTTCCCGATCGACCTCCTCATGTCGGTGACGGGAGCGGGACGGTGGAGCAACTGCGGCGGCGGAGCACGAGGAACGGTGGCGCGGGGAACGGTGGCGCAGAAAGCAGGCGCGATCGCGGGCTAGAATGGCGCCGGCGGTCACGGGCGGCGGCGGCGGCGGCGGTTGCGAATGAGGGCAGCGGCGGATTGAATCTGGAGCAGGGCGCAACTGGCGGCGAGAGCAGCGAGAAGGGCGAGAATGCGGGAAGAAGAACCGGGAGCCTACTCCTCCATATTTATAGAGCCCAAGCCGATCCGCGTGAATCGCATCCGACGGCCTAGATTACGCCATCCAACGGCCGCGCGCCCCCAGCGGACTCGGCGAAAAACGGTAACCGCATCTATTGCCCTGACAAACCGCCACCTACCTCCACTTACAGGGCGCACGCGTCGCAAGATGAAGCGGAACCGTCGCCAAGACACGATCACCACGATGCGCCGGTTTCCGCCTAAAAAGGCGCGCCGCTTGCAACGGACGGATGCGCCTCGAACAGACGTAATGACGGGACGTCTCGACAGACGGTCCCTTACACGGTAAGAAACCCAGGGACCCCGGTCCCACAAGTAAGTCTCGAGGGAGCGGAGGCTGACCCACGAACGGGTTCGAACAGCCGCCCTCGAGCACCCGAGTTAGGGGCGCTAATGGGAAGGAACCCTCGAAAGGTTCCACTCGAGAACGAACCCTCGAACCCATATGGCGCGTCCAAGGCGGGGCACTAGGCATCCAAGAGATCCCGCCGACGGGAGGCACTCGAGCCACCGGTCCCCTCGAACGGGGCCGGTCCTCTGGAAACTAAGCGCCCAGCTCTAATGAGAGCACCCCCGGGCCACGAAGCCGTCTCCCCTCGAAAGGAGACGAGCTCTCACTTGGACTACCCGCCATCAGCTCACAGGGGGGTATGGCGCTCGCTCGGTCGCGGGTAGTGTCAGACCTCTCACCACTTGGATCCGATCCAAGAAACCCAGCGAGGAACTGGATCGCGACTCCAGCCCAGCCATTCGAGGTTCGGGGGCTCGAGTCACATAAACAACCTCCCTCGACACGGGAGGAACAGGAAATACTCGGGGGCTCGAAGAGTAATTGAATCTCCCGTCTCGAGCGCGCAACTCCAGTTAATGATACTCTTACGCAAAACCGTTCATCTCAAAGCCCCCGAGGAATGCCTCATTCCTCCGGGGCCTCGGGCTACCCGCGGGCCGGCGCTCGCGCCCCCCACGGAGAAAGGACGAAATAACTCCTCGAAACGACATGACCCTAAGTCTAGGTACTTCAACTCTACTTCATGATCCCTTGCTTGAAGTTCTTCACAATCAAGCAAGGGCTCGGGGGCTACTGTCGGATACCTAGATCATGGGGTCCTAAATTGGGTGAATTAGAGATAAGCAAATCGGCCTCATCCCTCCCTAAAAATCCCAAAAGCTAACTGGTCAGAGAAAACCCCAATCTCCCCCTCGAGCTAGGCCGGCCCACAATCAGGCCCACGATCAGGCCCACAAAGCCCGCCTACTCGGCGCTGCCCGCTCACCCGCTCGACGAAAAGTACGGAAACCGCTCGAGCGTGCGACCGCTCGAGACGATGACGCAAACCGCTCGAGCGAGCAACCGCTCGAGCGGGACGGGAGAACGCTCGAGCGAGCGGCCGCTCGAGTCCGCCCTCAATCATTACTCCCGTAGCTCGCACATGGCTACAGGGCTCGAACAGCACCGACGTACGCTGACAACACCTAACCCCATGGCTACAGAAGCCCGCAATGGTGGAGCATACGCCGGTCGCTTCACCATTACACTGCCCATCCCCCGGATTCGAGGATGGCAGACGCCACTATTAAAGTCAGGCCTTGTACTGTGCCACGTGCGGCTCACCCCTTCAAGCGCCGTTGTCAACTCTCCGTACCGCCTAATCCGCTGCACAGTCCCATCGCACGGGACGTCGACCCCTCGAGCCGGCTTCCAGGCGCTCGAGGAAATGATTGCAGACGCGATTGGCGTACGGAGCAAGCAGTGATCAGTCCATCCCTCCTCGACGGCCATCCTGCGGGGTTCCCGGGCAGGCCATCATCGCCACTCCTCCATTTCGTCAGCCCTCGTCAGACGAGGACAAGCAGGCCATCACCAGCCATGCTGCTACAGGGTTGAACCGGACCGAAGCTTGGTTCCACAGGCTCGAGCCGGACAACGGGGAGCGTCTACAGTCTCGATGACTTGACATGGCGCATGTACCTCGACGTCACGCCCACGACAGCCCTAACCACCGTGTAACCCTGAGCCTCCCCTTGGCCTATAAAAGGGGATGCCAGGGCCGTGTATAGGACACGTTTTTACGCCTTCACTCACACTCACTCACTAAGTTTCAGGACTACCTTGTACTCACCCCTGTACAAGCACCCCGGTGCAAGATAATACAAATCTCTCCCCTCTGCTGGACGTAGGGCATTCTTTGCCTGAACCAGGATAAACACTTGTGTCCTTCTTGCATCACCATCCGGATTAGGGAGCACGCATAGAAATTTACTCGTTGGTGTTATACCCCCCGGGGTACGAAACACCGACACCGCCCGTCGTCAAGATCGATATATGTAAGACTATCGTACATCTTCTACTCTTTCTTCCAGTACGTGAAGTTCCCAGAAAAGCTTCATCGTCGTCCATGGCAGAACCATCTGTGCACCATGCATCTTGCCTTACCATCTTTGCTTGCTAGCTTGCTGACGTAAATGCTAGCTTTGATGACATCATCTCTTATTTTGTGGCCGCTTTCCTTCACAAAAATAAATCTGGAAATACCTTGCAAATACATATAAATGTTTCATCTTGTTTTACCCATAAAATCTTTGTTTCAACTCTGATTTGGCCCGTTCAAATTCCATTAGATTCATAATTTCGTAATCTACGTGTTAGTGCTACTATTAGTTCGGTTTTGTAGCTGTTAGATTTCAAGGTCATATTTGATGCATTATTAGTCTATAGGAAAATCTTTAAAAAATTCATAACTTTATCATTCTAGCTCCGTTTTCGATGATCTCTACGTCTATATGATCGTAGTGACATGTAGATTAATTTTAAAAGCTTTTCAAACTGTTTTGCTATGATTGGTGTACTGCTCTAATTTAGACCTATTGTTTGCTTCGTGTATGACTGCATAGATTGCTTGAGTGGTGTTCTATGACCGTGTCCCGTCGGTGAGCTTTCGTTGGCAACCAAGAAGATCAAGAGGCAGATCTATGAAGGTTTGGACTTGAAGAAGGATCTAAGTTTAAGGCAAGTATAGTAGGACCATCCTTGTGTCCTATTCACCATCACACTAAATTTCATATGCATGTGTCCTTTGTCACCTTGTTTAGGATTACCTAGCTTTGGTCACTTGTTACCTTGATAAACTGGGCTATTGCATATGAGTAGTGATGCTAGTGCTTCATAACATGATCTTATAACTTGATTAACGGATTATGCAACAATCTTAAAAGATGACTTTTTAGCAACTTGGAATCAAGAGGGTTAAGGTGGCTGTTTCCATTCACTTGATGTTCCCTCTCCTTAAGGACTTATCTGTACGTGATCATACAAGATTTCACGTGCCGCTGTGGGGGCTATATGGCTCTGGCTCTAGTGCATTCAAGAGACCTTTTCTAGCTTGTAAGAGGGAGGGCTGAATTGGGTATAGGACGGCTCCTCCATGGTGTGTATAGCCGGGTAGGTTGTGTGCCACTTTGGGAGGAGGGATTCCCTATATCCGACGACAAGGCGACTCTTGCTTGTTAGACGAATTTTTGGGTGGCTTTATAGTGAGACCCTGCCTACTCACCTTGGAAGTGTGTTTGGGGAGTCATGACCCCGGGCAAATGGGAATCACGACTCACAGGAAAAGGGTACACCTCTGCGTAGAGTAAAATCGATATGTCGTCCGTGCCCACGGTTAGGGCGGCCCTGAGACATTGCAGAATAGATGACCACTGTTTGTTATTGCTTAATGTTAATGTTGACGTTAATTGTTATTCTTTAATCATGTTTACCTGATCATGTGGTTATGGGAACACTACCTTGATGCTAAGTGCTAAAATATGACATACTTTAAAAGCTATTTGCCGTTTAACCGTGTCATCCTTTTGAGCTTTATGAACCCTCTACTATGCTTGCGGAGTTCGACATGGACTCACTCTTGCTATTCCTACCACCTCAGGAGAAGTTTAGGCTTGTGATCAACCAGACAGTTTGGATCCGGTGGAGTGGAGTCAATACCCGAAGAACGGAGTTGTCTATCCGTTGTTTGTTTCCTAAGGTTATTTTTTTTACTAAGTACATTTTTAAGCATTATGAATTGATACTGCCCCTTATTTGTAGCTATATGTGAGATTTGACTTCTAATACTCACATATGGTGTATATCTGGTTCTGTTCTTAAAACCGGGTATTACAACAACTAAACATGCCCCAAAGTTTTTGGCATTCTGTATTTTTACATTCCTGAAGATTCTCCATTTTGTATTATGCATTCCATTTGAAACTAAACAGCCCTAAAAGCTTTGAATCTAGAAATGACAAAACGTCTTTATAACTAGGAATGCATAGAGTAGTAATGAGAACGTGACTCGGTTTTTTTCACGTTCCACATGACATATTTTTTCATGTTGTTTTAGCTAGATATTGAGATTGAGACTAACACTATATCAATAGTCTTTTGGTGTATTGATCGTCATTTGATCTAATATTAACTCGGTATATAGTCTTGTATATCACCACTATGGACAAGGGTTGAAAGAGGTTCCAATAATGTGTCAAGCAGAGTGGGTATAGTAACCACTGTTGAGTACATTCTCGGTGTACATTCTTTATATCACCACTGTTGAGTACATCATTCCTACTTACAAGTCTATAACGGCAAGCTAAGTATCAACTTTAGCCGGACAAACATAAATAACCAGACACATGATTTCACTTCTCGGTTACTTTGTTTACATAAAAAGAAAGTTGTCTTTCCATAAAAAGATATATATAAAGAAAAAATACTTTAAGAAGCACTAATCCACCGTGTGTGGCGACAATTAGCTGGCGCACTGTTGTAAAAAAAAAGAAAAAGAAAAGAAAAAACTGGTGCACGGGATCTGGATAGTGGCATTTACGAAAAATCCATCAAGAGGTGTAGTCTGGATTCTCAGTTGTCATAAGAGGATGAAATGGCTCCTTTGTTCATGCATCCTCTTATGCTTTTTAACTTATATTCATTCAAATTCAAAATCTTGGCTCAGCCATAGGTGCCAAATGGAGCGTAACACACCATGTTCGGCTTCGATCGATCGCCCCTTAGTGGCCAGTATCAGGGAACATACGAAAATGTGAAACATGGTACACCATTCTAATAAATTGTGTGAATCAAAAGAGGGTATATAGCTTCGACTTGTTTGTTTAAATAGAGGAACGTATACCAAATTTATAATGGACGCAATAGAGACATGGTAAATGATCCGTGCAGGATATATTTGTTTTCGAATGTGCCGAGTTTGACTCCTTTACGCTCGTTTTGTTTTTGTTTGTTTTGTATTAGGCAACCTCCCGATGGCTACTCAAAGCCTCACAACAAAATACGGGAAAACTTTCATTGAGACCTCAAAGGGGTCTAAAGGATCCTCGATGGGTTGTGTTGGGTTGGGGGGGGGGGGCGTGCCCCCGCCCACCACTAGATCGTCTCTAGGTCTTCCCCACTAGAAAGGCATTCTATGGGTTTCGATGAGACATGTCAGCACGGTAGTCCAACATTTTTATTGAAAAAAAATGTTTTGATAGAAAAATTGTCACAAGCTTTGTCTACCATCTGCAAAATTGTTGAATTAGTCAACTGAAAGCCTAAATCACCTGCATTTGGATGATGAACCAAAGAGAATAATTGAGGCGGCTTCCGCATAGGAACAACGTGCCAACAACCATGTTGTGGAGGGCCCCGACGGGGCTCATCGAGGCATGAGCATTGGAGTCTTGCAACAGACCCTTGTTTAGTTAAATTTTCACCCCCAAATTTACTATGCAGAATTCTATTCCTCGTCACATCAAAATGTTGACACATGTCATGGAGTACCAAATGTAGATGAAATCAAAAACTAATTGCACTTTGATTTTTATTGTACTTTACGAGACGAACATTTTGACTAATTATTCAAAATTTGGACAATTTTTACCATATAAAAACAAAATCGGCACTGTAGCGATGTGACTGCTACAGTGCCGATTCTGGGCACCAAATCGGGAATAGAACAAGGCCAGAGCAGGGCAGTTTGCCAAATATGCTCGTTTGGACATCTCGGTGGTCCTGCGATTGTGAGTTCTCATTCCAAGTTCTATCGGAACAGCGTCCCGCGACATCTCCGTTCTGCGAATTGGAACGAAGTTCGAACGGTTCCACATACCATGGCTAATAAGGATGATCGACTCAAACCAAACGAAGCCTTAGGAAAAGCTGTAGAGTACGGTACAGAATCACGTAGCCTATCGCCGCGGTTACCTTAAGTGGAGTAGTGGACTACTACGTGATCGCCGCCCCGTGCTTCTCCACCACAGCTTCTGCTGCACTGGCAGCTAAGGCTATGCCAACATGCCATCATCTAGTACTAGTACAGTACTTCTACGGAAAGGAAAAAGGAATTGTCTCGATTGGATTTAAGTAGATCAGCAGATTTCTCGTCTATTTTTATCCCAAAGCAGAAACCGTACCACGTGCTCGATCCGATCACGTTCACGTCGTCCAGAATGAGTCGACCGGCCGGCCGCGAATCGTACCGGCGAGCAACCACCGCACCATCAATTTGGTCGTCTCTGTTGGCGTCGCGCTCGTTCGTTCGTCCGGCCGGCATGGCACCGGCGCCCGCGTCTGGCGACTGTCGAGTGGGTGGCGATCGATGCGCTGTCCGTCTGGCCGGTCGTTCCAACCGACAGGTCAGACACCAGCAGCACAGCGCGAAGGGAGAGCACGACGAAGCTACGCGTGGCGGTGCGCGTGCCGGTCGCCCGGTACTATAACCAGTGGCAGTGCAGTGCAGACTGCAGACTGTGCAGGTGCTGTGGTGTCGTCGCCCGTCGCCGCGGCTAGCAGCTGCTGACTCTGCCAAAGGACCAGCGATGATGAGACGAGACCGTGACCCGTCACCACGGCCGGCCAGGGTCCAGCTGCTGGGCACTCCCGCAAAGTCCAAACGGCGACAAGTGCGCCACTGCGCTGTGCAGAAAGACGGACGGTGCTTTTGCGCGGATGCTGCTCAACTGCTGACGGACAGGAGCTGACGATTCACGCCAACGTGGATTAGACTACATCACTGTATTAACACTAACACTCATCGATCACTGGCTGAGACAATTGCGATTTTCTCCAGCCATCGTTTTTTTACGTGTATAGATGCTCTCCTTGCAATTCAACCAAATTGATCATCAGCATGACACAGCGTCTCGTTTGAGGTTGAGGGCCAGACAGGGTAATGTGCACTACATGCGTCATCACGCGAGGTGCAACTAACCCATCTGCAAAAACGTCGGCAAGATATGCCGTACTGGCGATTAATTTTTCTAAACGGTGGCTAAGCTATCACATGTTAACTAATGTAAAAAAACACCTAGCTGTTGAAAAAAAGGACGCCTACCTGATAAAGGTTGAAACATGAAAATGGAGAAGAGTCGAGTTCCACCCATCGATCGTGCAGGCCAAATTCTGCAAGAAGGCCGGGGACAACTAAACTTTACCTTTATGTCTTTACGCAAGGGCAAGGACGACGCTTGAAAGTTGCCGCCGTCTCAACTCACTGTCATTACCACGGTGCCTTTTTGGGTAAACAAATAACAAAAGCCATATCAAGCATGTGGCACCCGTCATTGATTTCCATTGCCCGGCTTTTGATTAATGTATATGCACACTAGACAACCGCAAGAGGATAAAAACCAGAAGTGTCCTTTAAGCTAGGCTAGCTTCTCTATTTTTACTGCACTAGCATAGTGTTACTTAAAACTAGCAATGCAACAAAGTGTTGATGTGGTTAGTGCCGGAAGGTAAATAACATAACATAATCATTTCACTTTTCCAGTGTGTCTAACGCACTCAAGGAAAAGTTCAAGACTATCTTCAAGGGTTTTCTACTAAAGCCAAAAAGGCTCGGTTTATTGCAAAGCACAGAGACAATGTGGTCTTCAATAGTTTCCGCCTTCCCAAACCGCCTCTCATGAGCGTGCATGGACATTGTAAATTTGTGGAAGTTAGTTGGTGATCGGGGAGTGATTACCCAGTGGTGTAATTTAATTTCTTTATGAATTAAACTCTACTAGAGAATTCATGCTACCTCCCTCCCTTATGTATTCAGACATTTGTAATTGGGCAACAAGCGTTTTGTTGTTCCAATGCAATCAAGTGGGTGGGATGCAATCAAGTAGGTGGGAAGTGCTTCTCCCTTTCGATTTCATCAAAGAAAAATAAAGTAACAACATAATTTATGGAAAGAACCAAACTACATTTTCACCAAATGAAGATGCCCATGATGTAATTTGGAGTGTCTGCTAGCTTGAGAAGTTGAGATTCAGAGGAATTCATATATGAGCTATATATTCTCTATATATGCTGCTTTGTTTTTCCTGGCAACATATGGTTCCATCACATGACGCACTAGTTCAGTTGTCTTATATATAATAAGTGCATATTCTCAAAATTCTTGCATGTGTTTGGACTTTTGTATGTCTCATATTTATATATATACTCTACTAGTACAACGATACTAATCTCAAGAACCTGCCGCGCGACTGCATGCCCTCTGGGTCAAAAGATTCCTCGAAGTGGTTAGGGGCACCGGGAATCATTAGCCCCATTATATTGCCGTCCACGCAAGCGTACGACCTCGCCCAAGCCAAAATTATTTGGCCAAAAGCACGCAGCTGGCTGTCCGGCCGTCCCTAGTTAACCAAGTTCAGATTTTATAGTTTCATTAAAAAAAGTTCAGATTTTATTACTCAGTCCTTCGATTAAACAGCCCTAGCGTGTGTTGCCTTTTAAGCTGGCCATATATACTTGTAGCATTGTGTTCAGCCGTGTTTGAGATGTGACCTGTGATTAGTGATGACTCATGAGTACGTTGTGCACGCATAATCGATCGATCCAATCGTCCTTCCCTCAAAAAAAAGATCCAATCTGATTGCCCGCCTTTTGCAGCGCGTTTAAATATTGGGAGCAGCTTGGCTCGCTTTTGTTGCTTGTGACTTTAGGAACCCAAATACGATCTCAGATTACTAGTTGCACAATCTCGTCGAAAGTGAGATTCGCATGATTCTCATCAAATTGCGTCCAAACTTGGCAGTAACCCGCTGAAAGTCACATCACAAGCCACAAAAAAAAAAGGGGGGGCAGCGTATTTTCGGAAAATAAATTTTCGTGAACAAAATAAGCGTACCGGGGACCGGGGACAGAAAGGGAAGAGCGGGACAGGGCGGGCCCACGTGAAAGTGGACGGGCGCGAGCCCCGAAGAAGCGACGACCGAGAAGCTTCCTGACTTCCCGTGTTATACGCACGTGCGGGATTGCGTGTCAGGAATTCAGGATACTGCGCTACAGTGGAGCAGTGCTGCTGGGTGCCCGTCACGGCGGGGCCCACGGGGATGTGTGGCCGAGCGAGATGCGCTCCGTGCTCGGGCGCGGCAGGGCCGAGCGGCCAGTTTGGGCCTTTGGGCTTGGGCTTGGCCGTTTGGCAAGGTTCACAGAAACCACCCTGTTTTCTGTCTGAACTGGCCGTTTGGCGAGGTTCACAGAATGGGAATATTCGAATACTATCGGGGCTATCCTGAAGTTTTTTGTTTTCCGTTTTTTCTGCAAGAAAGTCGTTTGTCTTTTTGTGAATGAAAAGAAAACTGAAAAGGATGCATGTCAATAAGAACAGTGCACTACTCTACTGTATGTCCCTATTAAGTAGTTAACCTGTCGTTTTTTTTTGCTTACGCGTACAGGTGAAAGTGAGACGACGTACGTTGCAGAAGTGACGATCGAGAGTGTGCAATGTGATGCAGTCATGAACAGGAAGCCATCGATAGTTAATTTGTTATATGTTAGGCACCCTAAGCTAAGCCGGACGATGGGTGGGCACCTAATCATCACCTATCATAGCCACCCATTGCGTGAACTCCTCACGGCCGTCAGAACAGTCCTAAACCTGTTCGGTGATGCGTCAGGCTTGGTTGCCAACCTTGACAAAAGCTCCGCGACGCCGATTCAGTGCGACGACGGGGATTTACAGGCGGTGACCGAGCTGCTTGGTTGCCCGATCCAAAGCATGCCGGTGCGCTACCTAGGCATACCCTTGTCCATCTTCAAACTGAGCAGAAATGAAGAGCAAGCCATCATTGATAAAATCGCAGCTCGCATACCTCTGTGGAAAGGCAATCTTCTCAACGTCGCGGGCCGTGGGGCATTGGTGAGGGCGACTATGTCTGCTATCCCAATTCACACGGCCATTGGCCTACCACTGTCGTCTTGGGCCATCGATCGTATTGACAAGCTCCGGCGTGCGTTTTTATGGGCGGGTAGTGATTCCGTGGCAGCTGGCAAATGTAAGGTGGCTTGGCCGACGGTGTGCCGCTCCAGGGAGCTCGGAGGTCGGGCATCACCGACTGCGTCGCCGAGCAGCGTCGCACCGCGCGTTCGGTGGCGTTGGCTTGGGCGCACGATGAGGAACGCACGTGGCGAGACCGGGGCGACAATGATCAGCGACGCAGCTCATCTTCCAGGCGGCGACCTCGTCCTCGGCGGGCGATGGTACCTCCACCTTGTTCTCGGGTGGACAATTGGATTGAGGGTTCCCGTGTCCGCCGGCCGGGCACCCGCGGGGTCTTTGCGGCGGTGCCCGGACGGCGACACTCCACCACGGTCGCCGAGGCACTAGCGGGACTGGCGGTGGGTGCGTCGGATCACCTGGACCGAGGACGATGCGGTTGATCAATGAGTTCTTGTCGCTCGCACCATCCTCGACCGTGTCCAGCTTGACCCAAGGCGTCCCCGACACTTTCACTGGAGATTGACGAGCAACGCCAGGTACTCGGCGGCGTCGGCCTATGGTGCCATGTTTGCGGCTCGTCCACGCCGTTGGGTGCCAAGCGCGTCCGGAAGACGGCAAGCACCTCCGCGAGTGCGGTTCTTCCGGGGTTGGTGCCGCACGGCCGTTCGGGGCCGGACGGCGAATCGAAGGATGCGGCATGGTCTTCACGATCCGACGTTTGTATCATGTGTGATCGAGGCCTCCGAGACGATGGACCACATCCTCTTGGGTTGTGTTCTCTCTCGCGAGGTATGGGCGCTCGCTTGCGTTGGTTGCACCTTGATCCGTTGGTACATGTGCGCGAGGAGGACTCGGTGCGGTGGTGGCTATCGGCGAGGTTGGGACCGCCAAAGGTCCTCCGGGCGGGGCTTTGACTCCATGGTCATGCTCATTGGATGGACCTTGTGGAAAGAGCGCAATGCCCGTACCTTTGATAGGGTCATCTCTTCGCCTGTGATTGCGGGACGGATCATGGAGGAAGCGCAGCTTTGGCTTGCAAAGAGGGTACAAGCAACTTGCAGTTCTCGAGGACCGTCGGGCTCGGATTGCAGGAACGCTTGCGTCGCACAATGGTTTAGCCATGTAGTCGGCTACAATGTATTCGCTTTTGCTTTTAGTGTGTGTTTGGGGCTAGGCAAGTTTAGGCTTCCCTATCGGCCCTTGTAATGTTTTAAACTGCTTCTCTGCTTAATGAAATACGTGCTATGCACGGTCCTAAAAAAAAAACCCATTGCGTGAACTGCTTTGGACGTGAACTGCTTTGGACGGTGGCTGAGCAACGCATATACTGATCGGTGTACCCATCGGCGACACCTGTCATGTTTGAAAAGTCAAAGCGTGGTCTGGTCTCTGTCAGACAGCAAACCGGAGAAAGCAACGACGACATCCTCCGTGGCGTGTCCTGGAACTAATAAAATTAAACTTGGTTCTCTTTTCTCTCTCCCACGTGGCATGCTGTATTTTTGTTTTTTTGACAACGGCATGCTGTATTTGTGTGCTGTAGCACAACGTGCGCACAAGCACAAGCACCATCCTCGATCAGGATCGATGACAGTACAAATCAGAGAATAAGAGCGATGCAGCCTGCCGGTAGCTGCACAAGCACAGTAGCCAATGCCATGTGTTACTGTATTCGCTACAAGTCCTCTGCATTGGATCCCGTGATCCTCTGAATCTCTGATGATGCCGGTGTCAATGTGTCATCACGTCTCCGCTGAACCGCAGCAGTGTGTCGCCGCTCCGTCTGTCCAGATCAGTGTGAGCATGATCCTGCCTTGACTAACCACGTACTCCGTACAGTAGTGTACCACATGTTCCTTGAATACCGGGTGAGCGTGAGTGATGCACAGTACATCTGTACATGGACGGAGGACCGTTTGTCAAGCAACATCACGAACCCCTATAGCTATGCTACTCGTACGAGGCTGCAATGACGGACGCAGGAAAAAATTTGAGCTGGGGCGAAAGCTAACAAGAAAATGAACCAAGAAGATATCTTATTCACAATGCACCACATTTACGTAATATTATCACACGAATTATGGCAAAAACATTAGAATGACACATGCCGACAAAAAGCAGCCGAGAAACACAAGATTGTTACCTCAAGTTGAAGAATAAACTAAGAACGTTGACGACGTCAAGGGCTCTTTGGCAAGCTCATTCTTCGGGTTTTCATAGCTTGAAACCTCTTCTTAACTTTATCAATACCATGGCCTGTCCCAGAAGCCCCAGTACCAGGTGCCAGCAGCTGCTCCTCTTCCCCTCCTCCCTCCATCGCTGAGTCGCGGTCGCCGATGGGCGCCTCCGCACTGGAGGCCGAAGCAGGCGTGCCGCGTGCGGCAGGCCGCAGGCGGGCGGCGGCGCGGCGGTCCGGCGGTCCGGCGGGGGCGGGCGCAGCTGCGCAAAGTGGCGACTGGTGAGGGCGCGAGTTGGCGGCGTTGTTCGAGACCGTCGAGGGCGGACGGCGGTCCTCTGCTCGATGTGGATTGAGAACCGAAAGACCAACAGAATAGAGAGGCAAGGGTACGCAAATTAAGTTGGGCTCTTATTGGGCTAAAACGCCTAGAAGGAGTAGAAGCCCAGCAGGCTAGCAACTGCCCAGCAGGCAAAGCTGAAGCCGCTGCTCCTCAATACGTCGTAGGCTCGCAGTTGCCGCCGCCGCTGCTCCTCCATCGCCGCTTCTCCTCGCGCCGTCGGACTCGGACATGATCGGAGATGGAGAAGATGAAGATGAAGGCCTGAAGATGTACTCCGGGGGTGTGATGCTATGGCGTCGGTAGCTGGGGCGGCCGCCCCACCCCGCCCCTAGGGTGCGTCCGTCGCTGCGAGGCTGCGACCACTCTAACCAAGGTACAGTAGGTGTCCAAGTTAAGATTCCTCTCCCACGCCAAAAACATGCATGAGCGCATGCCCTTGGCCCTTGGGACCGAACACCGAAGCACATGAGACCGATCGGACGGCCGCGCGCGCATCACACTTGCCTGTAGTCCTGCACCGCTCGTGATCACTGATCACTGATCAGGAAGAAGAGATGGCCTACAGAGCCTACTGCTACTGCTCCCTGTAATGCTGTTGGGCTGCTAGCACTAGCAGGTCGATCTGGGTCTGTCTCGTGCCGGGTCCGTACGTCGCCGCACGGGGAAACAGCCGAACACATGTGTCCACTCTAGCTCCGTCATTCATATAGAGCTTGCCCTGATCACCGGATTGTTTCTACGGTTGATAATTAAGCCGACTGATGTTGTTTAAGTCGGGCTGATAAGTTCACGCATGAAGCAGAGAAACAAAAATATAGTGACTTTATATGCTTCTAATTAGTTTTTTTTTAATTTAAAAGGAGATATTTTTTAACCTTACATGAAGGCGACACAGATGAAGCGGACCAGAGCTCCAGTGGGACGAAACCTGTACTATTGTATCCTGCACAAGCAAATTGACAAATCACACCGAGGCATCGAGGTGATGCAATACTGGCCAACAGACGAGAATCTCCATCGTTTCTCAGAGTGAAAGTCAGGTGAGCAGTGGCACGACGACAACTGCGAATTAAGACAGCAAGACCAGTACACCTACGGACGACTTCTGGTCCCGGGAGGACGGGACCGGCTGGTCCAATGGCTCAACTAGCAAAATCAGTTGTAAAGTGATATATCCATGTATCGATGTAGTTTCGATCAGTACGAGCATGGACTTATACTATACTAGTACGAGTATACTCAAATCTCTATCAAACTAAAGGATGGCCCCATGCCTAGAAGAGAAAATGCTAGCTCCTTGGTCCTAACCTACGCAGTGTTGAGGACTGCAATACACACACGTGTGTGTACGGTGGATTACCATTATTGCCACCAAATTGCGCCTTGTGTGACAACGAACGCCTCGCGCGTCGACGGGTCTGAGGCAGGTTGCCACGGTACAGCCGGGCCCGATCAGCTATGAATCGTTCGCTCGTTCGATCGACGTGCACGCGTTCGTTGAATTACACAGATCAGCCGGGGAATAGCTAGATTACGTACGGGCGTGGGGCGATTCGGCCCGCCTTGCGTACGTGCGGCCATTCAAGTTGCTGGCTGGTGGATCACTGAATCGGCGACTACGTCTCTTCTCCTTTAAGGCACACTGAGGACGCGATGATTCTGGTCAGTGGTCATCGTGTTCAGTCATTCACTGTATATCCATGGTTATGTTCATCCGTGCGGCCGACACGCGATGGCCAGACGCCCGACACCCGCCTACTTTGATTCCTATAACTTTTGACACATATGTCCAACATTGTTTGTCTATTTCACACTAAAAAATACGATGAGTGGTCTCTCTTTTTTTTTTTTGAACAAAATAAACATGTTTCATCGTCGAACTTTTTTTTCTTTTAGCCAAATTGTCTCTTGTGAGAGTTATATTGTCGGTAGATAACCATAGATCTCATATTTTTTGTTGTTGTTTTCATAGAAAATGAATTTGTTAAGGGTTCACGCTCTATCGAAAATAGATCTTTCTATCCAGCATATATCTATGTGATCTCTCTCCCCCCCCTCTCTATTGGATTTAATATTGTTATCTATATTTAAATAGGTCTATATGTGTAACACAAAGATGAATGAAGATATCACAAAGATGATGATTGATCATAATTTGTGGCCTTGCATGTTTGGGAAGGTAGCAAGCACGAGATTGAGGGAGTAGACTAGAAATAGTTCATGCGAGGAAGAAGATAAGCAATTCCAGGGGGATCTAGGTACAAAGAGGAGATGCCTGGGGAGGAGTATGAAGAGTAGAATGGCCGGGTGAAGAGGTAATTCTGATATTTTCTTCGATGCCCCTCTTTGGCTTCCATCGCTTGCTTTTAAAGACCCCTGCCAAATCCAGCTTATTCCTGGCCCATATGGCAGTGATTGTTGACCTGTAGCAACTAGGAAATCAGGCCTTGTGCCCAGGACCGCGCCACAAAAGCCCAATTATGTAGTGTGGGAACTTTTTGAACACATGTGACTGATGAGTGATCATAAATTTGTGCGCGTACGTAGTCGGCCGGTAGTTCGTTCTATTTTAAATGAGGCTTTTCTAAGCATAACATTTTCGAAGTCGTTAAGTTTTTGCTAACCTTATGTGGCAGAACCTCCTAAATAATATGGCCCACATGCATTTATCATTGTCTTTAGACTTCTGATAGCAATGCATGTGTGCCATAAGACTTAAAAAGGATCTGTCGGGTAGATTCCCGAAACTTCCACGATTCTCCAAGCAGGATCAATCATTATAAAGAGACATTGCGTATTACAACAGTTTATTCAAATAATATACATCGAGTAAAATAGCGGAAGGATTACAATAACATAGGTTTACAAAGCATTTGGTTCAAAACTTACAAACCATATGTTTAATTATTACAAACCATAATAGTAGTGGAGTAGCGGTAGATAGTTTATTTACACAACCGAGTTGATGAGCTCGCCCAAGAGCCAAACACTCTACTGTCATCACTCTCCGCAACGATGTCATACAACGGGATGCGGTGCAAATCTGCTCCCGATGTTCCGCAACAAGGGTTCAACAAACCCCGAGTACAAAAGTACTCAACAAGATCGACCCGACGAAAAAGAGGGGTGAAGACTAAGAAATGCAAAGTCGAGGGACAAGGTAAGGCTTGCAAGAATCAAGATTTTTGCGTAAAAGCTTTTATAAAAACCAAGTCGTAGCTTAACAGCTCTCTTGCCTTAGCTCAAGCTGAACAAAAACACCAATTAAAAATCTAATCATTAATTAAGTAGTTACTACGATGATGAATAACGATCGAGTCTTCTTCTCCGAGAAGCACGGCGATTCGAATCCATTTTTACCCAGCTGGGACCTAGATCACCGATATACCGGAGACTCTAACTCCGCTGCATACCAGATCACATGATATACCGGGACACAACCACAACCATATATCAACCACAACACTCCGTGTGTGGATTTTCTAGGGTCTCGATACACCAAATCACCAACGAACGGTCCTTAGGGCATCACAGACGGAAACACTACGAGAGGGACTCCTTTCCCAATGCAAGTTAGCCGTCGGACTCAAATTAATTACTAACAAAGTGATTCCAACAATAAAAGCCATTCTTATCTTTTTCATTCTTGACATTTTGAAAACTTAACTAAATAAGCAGGGCTAAGCAATTCTATGCATTTTCTTAAACAGGTAATGAGGAATACGGAAATAAGACAGGTAATGCATTTGGTAGGTTTTCACTCAACTCCTAGCCTTTAATGCAACAACTCAAAACTGATAAATAAAAATTTTATAAAACCAAGGTAAAGGTTTAATGTATCCGGGGCTTGCCTTGGTATTCGGGGTAGACGATCGAGCTTCCGGATCAACTCCCGGCTCCGGGTCTGCTCTTCCTTGATCTCTCGTTTGGCAACGTTATACTCTCCGTTAACGAAAACTACTCGATAACATGTTATGAATCAATATGATGAAATAGTAAACATGATGCTTGAAGAATGAATAAATCAATCAATAAATTGAGTACAACTTTCCTTCACGAGAACGTCGCAACTAACGAAACTAACTAATTAAATAAATAAGCGAGAAATAAATAATAAAACAAAATTTCCCAAAACAATCCAAAAAAATTAAACTTAAACTCCTCGAGACCCTAAGAAGGCTACAAAATAATTTTCATAATTTTTGGAATAACAAATAAATAACTAAAATTCAAGTAAGACTCATTTTCCAAATAAAAGGGCTAATTTTTGAACATAGCAAAACTACTCAAAATTAATATTTAAAATTTTTCCTAGGTAAAGAATACCCCAAAGAGCTTTCACAAAAATTTCCGAATTTTTGGAGCTAAGGATAATTTTATACAAAAATAACAAATGGCTTTACTATTCACCAAGGCATAAAAGAATAAAACGAACATTAAAAGAAAAAGGCGGCCCGGCCGAATCCGCCCACTAACCCGGCCCGCCTCGGTCACGCGGCGGGAGCAGGCCTGGCCCGTAACGCGAACAGCCGGCCCAGAGCGCAGCGGGTCGGGCCCACTCGGCCCGCCGAGGCCCGTGCCCGGCAAATTTTGCAAAAAGGCCCTCGACGTTTTATGAAATCGCAAACCGATACTTGCCACTATTCCCTGAGTCATGTCATCTTGCACCAAGACCCCTGGACTTCTTCTAATTCTCAAATACAAGTCCTCGCGAGCTCATACAGGATTCCGGCGACTTGGCCGGCTCGGCCTCGCCGGCGGCGGGGTTTCCGTCTGCGCTGTGGCCTCCTACGCGATCCTTGGGCCATGGCGGACCCCCTAGGCACCTAGACCCGACGGCGGACATCACGAAGGAGACACCCCTGCGGCGGCGGCGGAACATGGCGGCGACGGCTCGACTGGGGAGCTCACCGGAGCGACTCCGGCGACGCTAGCGCAAGCAACGGCTGCGGCACAACCACGCGAACGCACCTAGCCTATCAATTGACCCTTAACAACAACCGACGTTGACACTACTCGCGTGCCGCGGACCTACGGGAGCGGCGACGACGAGCGGCCGTGTTCGGCCATGACAAGGCGACTTCGGCCTAATTGGCTACACCACTATACGCAGAAGTCACCGCGTCTCGGATGCGCATGATGATGAAGGTTAGGAGGCGGCAGAGCAGGGTGCTCACCGAACGCGGGGACGGTGGGGATGGCGGCAGGGCGTGCTCCGGCTGGCAAGGTCGGTGTCACGGCGATTTCGTGCGCCAAAGAGGAAACCAAGGAGAGCATGAGACTCGGCAAGCAACGGCGAACTCAGGGTGGAGACGAATTGAAAAATTGACCCACGACGGCGGCGTAATCGACGGTCAAGTCGACGGCGGCACCGGCGACGGTTCACGTAGAAGATGATGGATTGCCGGCAATTTAGACGGAATGAGGGGCCATGTTCTAGCTCTATGGGTGCACGCGAGGGACGTGGCAAAGCTAAGGGTGGGATCAATTTGAGCCGAGGTGACACGACGACGATGATGATGGAGGTGAAGCCTCGGCGGCAATGGCGGATGGCTGGACCGAGGAAGAAGAAATAAGAAGACGACGGCCCGGCGGCTATCTATAGCCCAAAGACAACCCATGGGCAAGTGACACGACGATGGAGGAGCTTCGCGCGTCGGAGGCGGAGTTTGGAGGGCGGCGCGGCAGGCGCATGGCGCCGGCGGCCACGGCGACGCCATGAATGAGAGGGGAGAAAGGGAGGGTGACGCGCGCTACAGATTTCATGAACACAGCAGAAAAGATCTCCATTTTCTCCAAAAATTAAATGGAATCCTGAAAAACTCCAAAAACAAACCCCCACTAAATTTTTGTAATCTACAACTTTGCCAAAAGGAGTATTTTCAAATTCTAAACAGAAATTTGAATTTGAAACCAAATTTGAAAAGGGGACAAAACCCTAGAATCTAATTTTTGCAATTACTTTTGATTTTTCAACTAAACTTGAAAATCTCCAAAACTATGAAATACTCAATTTTTCAAACTCGAACATTTTCTCTATAAACAACTTTTCAAGATTTTGCATAGTTTTTGAAATCCAGGTTTAAAAACCAAAAGGGGACAATTGTCGAAAAACGGTATTTTCAAAATAATTTGAAATTCTTTTTGGAAACTTGAAAAACTTTGAATAGCAAACTTGTTGCTCTCATCAAGATGCTCAATAAAGCTTTTGGACCAACCCCTAATTCTTCACGGATTTTAAACTACCGAAAGGGAGTAAAACAGGTTTTTGGCAAATCACCTTTTCACAAAAAGCACATTCAACCTATGAATTTAAACTCGTTTTAGTTGATGCACATCAAGGTGAACCTAATCATGGATGCTTTGCGATGCATTATGATGACATGGCATGTTTTAGTTAATTAAACACCGAGGTGTTACGGTCCTTCCTTAAAGAAATCTCGCCCGAGATTTAAAGCCTTGGGTTGAGTAATGGAAAAGGAAATGTGTCAAGAAAACACACTTCAACTAAGGACATAAGGAAAGGGGTTTTACCTCTCACACTAGATTAGTTATAACTCATAGAGGGAATTATAACTTAGATAGAAGCATAGAATTCCGGAAAGTTCTCCAACAGATAATCTTCTGCCTCCCAAGTAGCTTCTTCTTTTAAATGTTTATCCCATTGTATCTTGTACCATTTAATTGTTCTGCTTCTCATAACACGGTCTTTCTGGTCCAACACTCGAACAGGATACTCAGAATATGTCAAGTCAGGTTCAAGTTCAATTCCCTCAACATCAACAACTTTATCAGTTACCCGAAAACATTTCTTGAGTTGGGATACATGAAACACATTGTGCACGGTGACAATTGTTCGGGTAATTGTAAACGGTATGCCAATTTTCCACATTGACCCATAATCCAAACGGCCCAATATATTGAGGTGCTAACTTGCCTTTGACTCCAAATCGAGCAACCCCTTCATCGGTGATACTTTTAGATAGACATAATCTCCTTTATTGAACCACAATGGTCGACGCCTTTTATCTCGCATAGCTTTTCGACGTGATCGTGCTACTTTGATATTCTTTGTATCTCTGTTTCACCTTCTCTTCGTTTCTTTGACAAGATCCACCCCAAAGAATCTTCTTTCCCCGAGGTGTTCGACCAATTCAATGGAGTTCTACATCTCTGCGGCCATACAATGCTTCAAATGGTGCCATCTTGATACTTTCCGATAGCCTGTTATTGTACGAGAATTTCGTTTAAAGGCAAACATTCATCCCATTTTTCCGGAAAATTAAGAACACAAGCTCTCAACATATCTTCAAGTATTTGATTCACTCTTTCGGTCCCGACCCCCGTTCCGAGGATGGTAGGTCAGATCGTGCAAAAGATCGCACCTATTGACTCATGCAAGTGTTTCAGAAATTATTCACGAACCGTGTGCCCTGCGAGATACAATTGTCTTGGGTACACCATGGAGACTTACTATACGCTCAAAATACAATTGGGCATACCTAGAGGTATGATATGCATTTTGAACTGGAAGAAAATGTGCAGATTTCGTGAGTCGGTCCACTATAACCCAAATAGAATCAAAGCCTCTAGCTGTCCTGGGTAGACCCACTATAAAATCCATACTAATATCCTCCCATTTCCAAGCTGGAATAGGTAATGGTTGGAGTTCTCCTGCGTTTTCAAATGCACGGCTTTGACTTTTCGACAAGTGTCACACTAAGCTACATATTTAGCAATTTCAATCTTCATCTTGGTCCACCAAAATTTCGCTTCAAATCATGATACATCTTATTACTTCCTGGATGAATAGACAATTTTGAGAGGTGTGCTTCATCAAGGATCTTTTGACGTAGTTCGGGAACTTTTGGTATGACCAACCGATCATTATACCATAACACATCCGCTTCATCAATGGTGAAACAAGAGACTTTTTCTTTTCTAACTTTCTTTTGAGATGCTTAATTCCCTTATCGCTTCGAGCTGCAATAATTTGATCTTGGAGTGTTGATTTAACAAGAATATTAGACAAACTTCCTTGTTGCACCATTTCTATACCCAATCTTTCTAGTTCATAACATAAAGAAATGTCCAGAGGTTTCACTGTCAAGCAATTGCAATGACTCTTTCGACTGAGTGCATCGGCAACCACATTTGCTTTACCAGGATGGTAATGCAATTCTAAATCATAATCATTGATCAATTCTAACCATCTTCTCGTCTCATATTCAGTTCATCTTGAGTGAAAATATATTTCAAACTCTTGTGATCTCGTGTAAATATAACATTTGTTACCCAATAGATAATGTCGCCAAATCTTTGAGCATGAACAATTTGCTAATTCCAGATCATGAGTTGGATAATTCTCTTCATGTTTCTTCAACTGCCGAGAAGCATAAGCAATAACTCTCCCTTCTTGCATCAAAGACACATCCAATACCAAGCAGGAAGCATCACAATAAACATCAAATGATTTCTCAATATTTGGCTGTGCTAAGACTGGAGCAGTGGTCATTAACCTCTTCAATGTCTGAAAAGCCTCTTCACACTCTGGTGACCAAACAAATTTAACATCATTCTTCAATAGCTCAGTGATAGGTTTTGATATCTTGGAAAAATCAGGAATGAAACGACGGTAATAACCCGCCATTCCCAGAAAACTGCGGACTTTGTGTACTGTCGTCGGTGGTTCCCAATCAAGTATATCCTGAACCTTGCTAGGGTCAACAGCGACACCTTTTTCTGATAAAACATGTCCCAGAAATTTCACTTCTTTCAGCCAAAAGTCACACTTACTGAACTTGGCATACAGTTGATGATCTCTCAGACGTTGCAAAACAATTCTAAGATGTTCAGCATGCTCTTCTTCATTCTTAGAATACACCAAGATGTCATCAATAAATACCACTACAAACTGTCAAGCTCGTGCATGAAGACGGAATTCATAAGATAGGAGAAATGAGCTGGTGCATTGGTGAGTCCAAAAGACATGACCAAATACTCATATAACCCATAACGAGTGGTAAAGGCCGTCTTTGGAATATCTTCCGGGCGTATCTTGATTTGATGATACCTAGATCGGAGATCAATCTTAGAAAATACCTTTGCCTCGGCTAATTGATCAAAGAAGATCAATACGAGGTAGAGGATATTTGTTTTTGATAGTCACCTCATTCAAAGGACGGTAATCAACACACAATCTCGCAGTTTGGTCTTTCTTTTTCACAAATATTGCAAGGACTTCCCCAAAATGACTTGTCGGCCTCGATAAAGCCTTTGTCAAGCAATTCTTGCAATTGCTTCTTGAGTTCCGCTAATTCTCGGTGGTGCCATTCTATAAGCTCTTCTAGAAATTGGTGCGTACAAAGTTGCAACTCAATCACAAACTCTATATCCCCGTCAGAGGTAACCTGTGCAAATCATCCGGAAACACGTCTGGAAATTCCCTAACAACCGGTATATCCTTAATTTCCTTTATCAAGTAGCACAAACCCTTTCAACTTTTCTCTTGAGAGTAGAAAGTTGGATAAGAAGCCGAGAACTGCTATTAGGTAAGTTTACTTTCACCGTCCTATTCAAAGACATCAATAACAACTCCGTGCCGACTCATCCAATTCATCCCAAGGATCACATCTATATCCCGATCCTTCAATACTACCATACTAGTGGGAAAAGTATGCCCACCTAGATTTATAGGTACATCCCGTACCATTTCTTTAGTGCACATTCGCCCCCAGCGATCGTATAAAGAAATCCTTTTTGGTTTCCACAATAGGTATTTCATGATTCTTAACAAATGTACCATTGATGAATGAATGAGATGCACCGTAATCAAAAAGCATAACTCAAGGGGAAATTAGCAACAGAAACGTACCCATCATGACTCTCCTTCCGGAATTTCTCCAGCCTTGAGTATAAAACACTCTACCAACCTTCTTCTCATTTTTCCCCTTCGCACATTATGATTTCCGGGCTTGTTCGATTTCATTTGCCGTGGTGGCGGTGCATAAGCCCGGGAGCATAAGAGATGTATTGCCTTGGATGCGGACGGTCCCTTGAATAATGGCCGGAGCTTGCCACAATTATAACATGGGAGAGTCGTGGGGGAATTTGGGCTTCGAATACTGGGGCATTCGGCTGTCGTGGATAAGGAAGAGTAGCAGCAGGACGGACAAATGTCTGCTGCTGGGCTTGGTACTGTGGTGGTGTGGAGGTACAAACTCCATATACCCTCACGGCCTAGTTTGGGCCGACACGCTATCATCAGGCCCATCAAGCTTCAAGACCGATCGGCTCAGCCGGTCGGATGCCCTTAAAACAGGCAAGAATATCGAAGACCGACAAGGAGGACAAGACTGTTGGGTGACAACCGGGACCTGGGCACCCCGTCCCGCCGAAACGACGAGTTGTCAATTCGGTTGATCCAACCGAATCGGTAGCCCGGTCAATTCGGCCCGTTAAACCGCCGATGGGCGATGAACGGATGTTTGGTCTCGGGCAACCGAAGAGTCCCAAGGGCGATTCGGTTGATTACGCTGTCTCGATGTGTTGATTGATGGATTAGCCACCCGGCACTGTGACGCCGAAGCACTGGGCAAGAGGGGCTTCGGTGTTTTAGCCGAATCGGCACCGTGTGGCCGATGATGTGTTTTACCGTGCAGTGGACACGACGCCGCTGCTCTTGTGAAGATTGCTCGCCGCTCGGTGGGCCGGAGTTGTCGGCCATTCGGACCGCAACCGGGAAAAGCACCAAGAAGATCTGCTACGCCCCGCTACCTACCCACGCGAGAAATCAGGAGAAGCGGTTCAAGGGCATTATAGTCATGTAAATGCCTACGGGCTCCTATAAATACGGCCCTGATGGGACTGTGAAAAGGGATCGGAATATAATGGAATGCAGTGAGCTTATGTTCTGTCCACTTTGTGTTCCGTGTGTCATTTCGTAGTTAGATTCAGCCTCTCGCGTTGAGTGTATTCAGGTTCACCACCGGAGGGGGGTTCTAAGGTTTGGCCTTAGAACAACATTGGCGCCCACCGTGGTTGTCGCCGAACATACCATGGCTCCGAAGGGCAAGGCGAAGACAAAAAAGTGTGGTCATCCAAGGAACCTGCATCCACGTATTCGGTTGCACCCACCGAAGTTCTACAACAGTCCGGTACTCGCAATCGGGAGTATCCGTCAAAGAAGTCGAAGGTGTGGTGGCACCAAGATTGACCAGCGACGCAGCGGTCCAAGACAATCAAGAGGGCGGCACAAGCGAACTTGGTGCACTAGGAGGTGCACTTCCGAGGCCCGCATAACCGAAGACCCCGAAGAAGAAGAAACCGAAGAGCCGAGGGATCGGACGTACAAAACGCCCGCCATCGAAGCGCTTAGAAGAGCAAGCCCGCCAAGGTGAATGCCCCAAGCAAAGATCGCGATCGCTGCAAGCCCGACGGCGACACAAAACCGAATGTTGGCAACCCAAGAGGCAATCAACCAAGCAAGAGAAGAAGCAGAGAAGCTAGAAAGGGAAATTCGGACCCTCCGATCATCCTCGGGGAAGAATCAAGAGAAAGATGTTATCGTTCCGGGGGAGAAAAATCACGAAGGGAAATAGCCGAAGCAATAGACTTGGCATCCCCATTATCACCGGAAATCCAAAGATGTCCTTGGCCATTGGGTTACGTAACCGAAGTTGCCAAGTTTCAATGGGCAGCCCAACCCGAGAAGATTTATTACAAGCTATGAAGCATGTGTCCATTCGGCCGGCGGCAACGGCATGATTCTCGCAAAATCGTTGGTCATGGCTTTAACAGATGTAGCATACGATCGGTTCGTGTCCCAACGACCGTTGTCGGCCACTTCATGGCATCGTGAAGGCGGACCCGCTCACCACCTTTCGTGGGTTCCAAACAGACAAGAAAACAACGGCGGATCTCATGAAACTGCTCCAAATGGACGACGAATCATTGTCAAAATACCGGAGAGGATAATCCAGCTTGAAAGCTCTCGCCGCGAATGTGTCGACGATATCGTCATTGCCGTGGCGATCAAGGGATCAAGATAGGGCCCTCGCGCTCAAGCCATGTCGGGTGTACCACCAACAACAATCAAACAGCTTGTTTGATCGATGCGCATTCGCTAGATCGAGGAAGACTTAGTGCAACGGAAGGCAACAAGGTATAACATCAAGCAAGCATCACCTAAGTCCAATCAAACGAATCAAGCAAACTCGCAGAAGAATGAGCCAAAGTCCACCGTGAACAATGTGCGTGAAGACTCAACCCAAAGCCACCGAATCAAACCAAAAACTTTGGTAATCAGGGCAGAGGCGGTAGAGATTCCGGTGGCGGGCGCGGAAGGGGCAGAGGCAGAGGCCAGCCCAGAACGCAGTATTGTGTCGTATGTGGCGAAGACAAGGGCCATACAACGAAAGAGTGCAAATATACCCGCCTAGCAAAGGAGCAAGCGGGAAAAGGACGAAGTAGCCAAACCGAATGAGGCAGAAAGCATGTGTATCACACCATGGCACCTCAGCAGGTGTTTCACCATCCAAGCCACCTGTGCACCATGTAACCCGCCACCGGTGCAAGTATATCAAGAACCGATGGCGTGGCCGATGCCCCATACATCGCAATATCACCAACCTATGCCAATGCACAATCAAGCATTTCAAGTGCCCGCATCATCTTCACCACGATTGATCAAAGACGCAGCGCAGTTAGCCACGAATCCGTAAACTTCAAGAGAGCCGCAAATAGTCAACACAAGCCGCACCAACTAACATGATGAACTCCAAAGTGGGCATATCTATGCCATCACGGGTGGATCCAACTTGGAGCACGACAACAAGAGGGCCGACGTGACTTCGTCAAGAGAGTGCCGACCATCTCACCAAAAACACCGATAGCGCATCCCGCTTGGAAGACAACCCCTATCACCTTTTCGAATCCGACTTCGAAGTAAAGGACTTCCCACACCGTGATGCCTTGGTAGTCACACGTATGTCGGAGGGTATACCCTCCACAACATTCCGATCGACAACGGCAGCTCACAGATATACTCTTCACCAAGGCATTTGACAAGATGAAACTAGACCGAAGAACACTTGACCAGCAGGAACCCTCTATTCGGTTTCGGTGGAAGGAGAATAGACGCGATCGGCAAGAAAACAATCACGGTTGGCTATGTCAAACGAGGATACAAAAGTCGAGCGGAAGAAATCGCATTCGATATAGTCGACATTGATTACCCGTATACAGCCATTTTCGGCAGAGGTATCATCAGCAAATTCGACATGGTGATTCGGCAAACTCACCCGTGTATGAAAATACCTTCACCCACCTAAGCATCATTTCGGTATTCGGAGATCGATCTCAAAGAAGGAGAATCGACGGAAAACCCATACCAGGATACAAAGATGTACATGAGGTGAAATCCAAACTCAAGCAAAAGGAAGAGGAAGACCAAAGTAACAACAAAGAGCCTAAGGCGTCCCCGCGTAAGAAACAATTCGGGTGTCCTTGAGCCCGAATCGCCCGACGAATGCGTCAATATCGGCGCAAGTTTGGGTCGTGGTGAAGCCTCGAGATTGACGGAATTCCCGCGGAAAACCGAGACGTGTTTGCTTGGTCAACACGCGATCTCGGGCAGGAGTAGACCGAAGCCTTGCACAAAGACAAGCCTCGAACGTGAAGTCAGCCAGGCCTAGAGCGTAAGCTCCGCAAAATATCGACGAAAGAGCAAAGCAGCAGCCAGCAGCCCAAGTGCAGGGTTTTGGATGCCGACGTAATCGAAAAGTGCAAGACTCGAATGGCTAGCAAACGTGGTCATGGTAAAGAAGAAGAATGGCAAATGGCGAATGTGCGTTGATTTCACCGACCTCAACAAGCATTGCCCGAAGGACCCATATCCATTGCCCAGGATAGACAAATTGGTGGATATTGCGTCGGTTGTGAGATAATGAGTTTGCTCGATCAAGTTTTTCGGGTTATCACCGATATGGTGGACCCGAAGACCAGGAAAAGACAAGTTTCATCACACCAGACGGCACTTTTTGTTACAAGAGAATGCCCGAAGGGCTAAGGAACGCCGGACCGACCTTCTCCAGGTTAACTGACGAAATATTCCGGGAGCAGAAGAAGAAGAACAATCTCGTTTCCTATGTGGACGACATTGTGGTAAAGAGCGACCAAAGGGACGCGCACATCGATGATCTCCGAGAAACATTCGCAAATCTGCGCTCAAGTGGCCTCAAACTTAACCCCGACAAGTGTGTATTCGGTATCAGCAAAGGGAAGCTACTCGGTTGTCTGGTCTCCGCCAGGGGTATAGAAGCCAACCCGAGAAAGATTGCAGCCATCGCAAACATGGCGCCGCCTCAAAACAGAAGCAAAAAGTAAACTCACAGGGAGAATTGCAGCCTTGAGTAGGTTCATATCAAGATCAGCCAAAAGGGGATTGCCATTTTTCAGAGCACTCCGGAATGCATCGACTTTCGGTTGGGGACCTGAGCAACACCAAGCTTTCGAGGAACTCAAGAAGTATCTCACTAGACTCACCACACCGTCAAGCCGACATCCGGAGCAACTCGATATTATACCTATCGCCAGCGCCACAAAGAAGCGCAAAGATTGATTGAGGAGAAGGAATATGAGGGTAAAATGCAACAGTTCCCCATCTACTTCGTCTCGTAAGCCCTTTCGGGTGCTAAGGTGAATTACACCGAGCCGGAGAAGATTGCATACACAAAAGAGTGATGGCTTCCGTAAAGCTCAAGCACTATTTCCAAGCACACCCGATTCGGGTCTTGTCATCTCGCCCGCTGGAATCTTTATTCCGCAACACCGAAGCAATAGGCCGATCGGCAAATGGGCGCCTGAGCTGAATGAATACATAATATCATTTGAGCACGACGCCATCAAGTCACAGGTGTTAGCAGACTTCATAGCAGATCGACACCGAATGCGGATGACTCCACAAAGCAGCTTGATGAACCCGAATGGATCGTACATCGCGACGGGTCGTGGTGTTCGCAGGCGCAGGAATATCGACCCATACCGATACCACCGAATGGGCCAAGAATACGGTACGCAGCCTAGATTGCGCTCCTCACCACGAACAACACAGCTCGAATACGAAGCAAGACGGCCGGGGTTACGAAAGCTCAGAGCACTGAGTCCGACGTTGTGTAATTTGGTCCGATTCACGATAGTGGTCGGTCATGTCCGTAAAGAATACACAAAGAAAGGACCCCGAGCTAGCCACATACCGGCCACCATAAGGAGAATGGAGAAATATTTCACCGGTTTCACCCTCGAAGTATATTCCGAGGTCGGAGAACACCGAAGCCGATGAGTTAGCAAAAGCAAGCAGCCCAATGCCACCCATTGCCACCGATGTCTTTTACAGTCCTAACAATCAAGGCCGTCAAGGAAGAAGAAGAGTCACCCTCGGTTGTTCATGCAATCGCAAGCGACGATCGGAGGGCGCCATCCGGGCATACCTCAATGGTTCATACGAACCAGCCTCAAAAAGGACATGCACCGAATGAACTCCGTGACGAAGCAATTCTCCATTATTGGGGAAAACATGTACAAGGAAGGCGTAGTTGCTCCAATGCTCAAGTGCATAAGTAGAGGAGAAGGGAAGCACGCGCCACCGAGATACATTCGGGTTCATGTGGAGCTCACGAGGTCATCACGAAATTGCCCATAGAGCAATGAGGCGGGGATTCTATTGGCCGACGGCCGTAATCGACGCAAAAGAGATTGTGAAAACATGCGTGGGTTGTCGATGTTCGCAAAAAGCGTAATTCCCCACCCAACCCTACATCACCCGTATTCCCGACCCGCCGCTCCAGCGTTGGGGTGTGGACATTGTTGGACCGTTACCACCAGCCTCCCGGAACCTCAAATATGCAAAGAAGTTGGCTCGAGTACTTCACCAAATGGGTGGAAGCCAAGCCACTAGCTAAGATAACTTCGGGGACCTTGGTGAATTTCGTATGGCAAACAAGATCCGCATCATCCGCCGTACCCCCATACATCACAAGCTGACAACGGCAAACAATTCGACTCGGCACAATTCGTAACGTTTTGTGAAGAGTTGGGGATTAAACCGTCATTCGGCCGGTGAATCACCCGGAGTCGAATGGGGCGCTTGAAAGAGTAAATGGTGATATCTTCACCACCATCTCAAGGGCGCTCGAGGAATCAAAGAAAGGGAAATGGGCCCAAGAGCCGGTCACCGCCGTTTGGGGTCACAATGTCTCCAGTGTCCAGAGCTACGGGTTTCACCCCATTTCGGCCGTTGTTTGGTGAAGAAGCCATAACACCGTAAGAAGTAAGGATGGGCTGTTCGTGCACGTAGATATCGCCCACCAACCCGATTCAAAGAATGGTGGATGTGGAAACGTCTCGACCAAAGGAAGCTTCAGCCGCAGATAATCTAGACAAATATCACGCCGAAAACCAAAAGCCGGGAGAGACAAGAAAATCCCGAGGAAAGACATTAATCCGGGGACATGGTTCTCATTCGCCAACCGTGATAAACAAGGCAAGCCGCAGTCACCATGGTACGGACCGTACATCGTGGCAAGAAAGGTCAAGACCGGCGTATTCACCTTGATAGCCGAAGATGGAAGCGAATCGCCCCACACTTGGAACGCAGATAATCAAGGCCGATTCTATCCATGACTATGGCGTGCTCTAAAAGGAGATGTAATAATTTAATGTAATTTCGGTACTTTTGTCTAAAGACATTCGGCTCTCGCACTCTTTTTCCTCACCGAGGTTTTTTAATGAGGCATCCCTTGTAATAAGTTTAACTTCGTCTATGGTTATGCTTCGCGGAATTATATTCATGTCTCTGCGACACGCCTACCGAATACGCTTCGGTTGACAACAATAAGAAAAGGTTGTAAGCAACCTACAAAGCCGTAGATGGTCGGGAACTCCCGGAAACAAAGGGAGATATCTCAAACGCATGTACAAGTCCGTACGATTGGTTGTATGACCGAGTTACTCGTAAAGGCAAGAACATCGCTACACAATCACCGAAAACGGCCGTGCAACAAGCGCCCGTCCATATATTCGGTATCAATTAAAAGGTTGCAAGCAACCAAAACAAGCCGAAAGGGCAAGAAAAACCTCCAAAGACACACGCCATGTGCGTTACGACTGTGCGTAATTAATGACGAAAAGTACTATCAAAAATTAATAACCAAGGTAGTTCAATGTAGTTATGAGCCCTTGGGTCACGTAACCCTATATAAGAGCACCCAAAACTCTCTTGCGATCATTCCATCAAGAATGTTCTAGCTCAAACATGAGAGAGGTGTTAAGTCATTGTCAAGTAGGCATGAGAGGCTTCAGGAAGGAGCGAACTCGGGTGGCAGAGAGATACACCACATTTGGTCTCGTTGTTTCGGTGAGGACAATTCGGTCCTCACAAGATATGCCTCGCCGGTCACAGCTCCCAAGGTCGACCCGGCTCGCCCGCCAAGTGGCCGAAAGCACGCGCCCATCACCCGTTCCGTTCCGCACGACCATGTGCCGCTTAATGGTGATGTGGAATCATAATGAGGTTCCCATAGATCATGGTGCAACGCACGCGATGTCGCATCGGGGCTCGTTGTCGTGGCTTCGGTTAGCTAACCGAAGTCAATATCCCGCGTGTCTTGGCCGGTGTCGCCCGCCACGAGAGCAAGCGCATCCACCACGGGTTTGTGCATCCTAGCCACAAACCGCAGCCACATGCCGGCCTCGGCCAAACCAAAGATATTTCGGGTGGTGATGCGCACCCTCCAATTGTAACAAGGCACACTTATAATAAGAGAATAAAAAGAAATATTGCTACATTTTTGTTTAACAACTATTCCCCCATTCAAAAAGACGGGCGGAATGGTTTGCAGTGACTCAATCACCGAATCCTACAAACACCAATTCGGTGCAATAGCCATACAATTCGGACTAAGCTAAGCAGCGTGCACCCTTCGGTTTAAAAGCCGGGCGGGACGGCGCTTTCCAAACACGCCTCAATCGTATGAACACCGAAGGGTGCCACGACAAGTTGGCACGTACTTGGCCTCGAAAAACAATAACCGCCATACGGTGGTGATTCGGTTACGCAAACCGAATCCTCATTTGAGCTTAACCATTGCGTTCGCTCTTCGGTCTAAAAAGACGGCGGGACGGCGCTTTCCAAACACGTATTCGGCTCGAAGACCGAAGAGCATCAAAGTAAACACCAAATCCAAAGAACACGCATTCGGTCGACTAAACATTAAAACCGAAAAATATTGTTCAAGGCAATTCGGCTTTAAGAGCCGAAGCCACATTCCAATTTAAACTTGTAGCAAATACAAAACACCCACGTACGACCAACATGCCGGCCGAATAAGTCCAACAAACTTGGCGAGTATCACAAAGAAGGCACGATCACATCGTTCAAGCCCCAGGCGCTGAGGAAGGAGCGTTCAAAGTAGGAGCCCCATGAGGGTCGGCAGCCGAAGCGGATTCGGGTTGTTCTCTCTCATCTCGAGCACCAAGTGCCTGTGCTTCGGCGGCAGGATCTTCGGCAGAAGCATGCGGAGCGTCGGGAGTGCCAACCGTGTCTCCGACGGCCGGTGAACCCTCCCGGCATTTCGCTCCTCCATATAAGCCTCAACCCCGGCTTTGATAGCCGGCCGCTCACTAGGATCCCGCGAATTGCAATACGAGTCATGTCAATTTCGGCAATAATAACCGAATGCGCAAAACATACCGAATGCTAAAACCAAGAATGATGGTACAAGTCACTTACCCCGGCGCAGCATAAGCACAAGGCCGCCAAATCTCGCCCCGGCTTCGGGTCCAACAAATCAAAGAACCACCTTTTTGCGGCAGCTTGAACGTCCTCATCGCTTCCAAAGAGCTCATGGCATTTCCGAAGCATGTGGCTCTAGCAAAGTGGTCACAGCCCTCCTCTTTCACCGCTTTCATTAGAGCACGGGCGGTTTCAAAACCAAAGATACTCGCGGCCCAGCTTGGATGACATAGTCGAGCCGGGACATCTCTTGATTGAGGAACCGAATCTTCGCAAGCGCCGATTCGGTAGCAGCAGGGGGCTCGCAGTCTCCACCTACTCCGTTTAAGATTCGGCGGAGTAAGAGAGTTAGCTCATCCAGCTTCTCACCAGCCAGCCGCGTTTCGCAGCCTTGGCCCCTTTCGGCAAAGACGACGCGCATCCCGCTCAAGTTGCTTCGGGTCTCTAGAGCGGCTTCGGCCTCGCTCCGGGCTTCCAGTGGCCGCTTCGGTCTTCCCAACCTCTTGAGCAAGAAGGCTCTCGGTGTTCCGCGCTTTAGTCTCCAAACTCGCTTAATTTCTTTCTCCCGAAGGAGAAGTTGCTTCTGCATGGGCAAGGTGGCGTGGCCCCGCTTTTTAGCGCACGGCCAGACCGAAGCCTCGTGGGAAAATAAGGAGATAAGCACCCATACTAGCGTAAATTCTGGGAAATAGGAAATTAAACACTTGGGCGATTCGGGGTACTTACCGAAACAAAGATGAAAGTTAATCGCCGAAAGCATCTCGTTTCTGGCCGGGCCGCGCAGCCGCTTGTTCGGTCCGGCCGGCCGAAAAGGACGAGCCACACTTGACCGAAGCCCAAAGCAGCTTGGGAGGGCAGAATACCCACTTCGCGGGGTCCACATACGCCACCAAACGAGCGCCGAGTCAACTCCTAAAGCACGAGCAAGTTCGTAAGTCTCTTCCCGGCCGGGCCGTGCTCGTCGCCAGAGCACGAGCCCGAGTACACCTTCATTGGGCCAAACCGAAAGCTAGACGGCTCAAGGGAAACAAACCCCTTGCCGAATAAGACATTCGGGACATCTCCGGTGTCATGCGCGTGGATTCGGCATGAAACCGAGACTTACCATGACGACGACTAGCGGGGGTGATACCGCGATGCCCACCGGGCAGCCTCCAAGAAACTACCCGAAGTAGCTTGAGCCGCCGCTCGGGGTAGCCCGGCACCAACTTCGGTGGTGGCTCCAAGGCTTAGGCCGCCGGTTGTCCCCCTAGGCGGAAGTTGCGAGGTGGGCGCCGAAGTAGCTCCATCACGAACCTTCCTCCTCTTAGATGGCACCTTGAAGCCGCTCACCGTGGGGCGCATCATCGATCACCACATCACGGCACTCCTCATCTTGCCGCCACCATGGATGAAGCCTCTTCGCTGGACTCAAGCAAATTCCCGCAAGACAGAGAAACACAACCGAATCAAAACAAGCCGAATCAAACAATATGAAGACAAAGCGACTAAAACGAGTTTCGCCGAATCAAAACATGCCGAATCAAAACAAGCCGAATCCAAGCCAAGTCTTTCTACCGTATGCCCGACACAACCGAATCAGCTTCGGGCGCGACAACAACTTGATTGCGGCTCGTTTTATGGGTTTCACCCATTCTCGCTGGCAAGCGGGCGACATACCCGAACGTCTTCATCTTCTCGAAGTCGTTTCGGCGACCAACTTCACGGCGGCGCCGTGCTTCGGCTTGGCGCGTACTACGGACAACGTGGGCGCCACGGCCGGAAGCCCGGCCGCTTCCGCGACCGCGCGGCGCATTCGGTAGTGGTGCCGAATCGAAGGACCATCTCGTAGCATCAACTCGCACGTCTTCTCATTGGGGGCAAGCCCGATCCGGTACTCTACATTCATGCACTCCCAAATTCGGTTGAGGCGCCGAAGTGACCCAAGTTTAGCCATGCTCAAGTCATACTCCTTGTCGTTGTACGGTCGCATAGCCGATTGGCCCGTTTCTCCATTTCTTGGACAAAATCGAACCGAATCATACCCACCGGTCGAGCTAGATTGACCGAGGGCCTCCTAAGAGCACTTTGGTGATATGAAAAACCATCAAATCTCATGCTAGTGCAAAGTGGCCACTGACCAAGAGAAAGCATCTCCTCCACAAGATCTCGGCTGGTTTGCCTTTCGGCCGTTTGCCGATAGGATTCGGCGGCAGCATCGTCAAGCGGCCCCATAGCCATCTCCGGAACCGAAACAAGACCTTCCATTTGAGTCATAACCGAAACAAGAGGATGAGCCTTCGGTCGGTCCCTGTTCCTTAGCAAGCGCAACATCGGCATTATCACAAACTCGGTAATAAAACCAATGTTTTTTCCAGCCTTGCCATTTGTTCTTAAAGGTGGGAACTATGCAGTCGCCGTGTTACCTCGAGCAGGACAAAATTGTAAGAGCCCACCTCCAACCGAAGTTCTTTCGTTTCGGTATCATCGGTCCCATATGTGGAGTACAGTGAGTTTCATAGTGTCTAGTGAACACCGGCAAGTCAGCTTGGTCGCCCATCATCTTCTCGTGCCATGGCATAGCAAGCCGAGGCGCACAATAGCATTCGGTGTCGATGATGAATCGTAAGTCAAACGCATCCAAAACCTCCGAAACAAAACCCTCAAGGGGGAAGTGTAGCCCAGCCTTGAAATAGTCCCCGAACACGAGAGCTTCGGTTGGCTCGGGCCGGTACTCTTCACCCCAGAGAGCGGCTTCGGTTACGTTCATCGCAGCCAAAATACCATCACGTTGGTATTGGTTGAGCATACGTACGTGGATTTGGATCGCCAAGGCGGCACGTCCAGCCGCTGTGCCTTGGTCCTTTCGGTGGCCTTGGCTTGGACGGGAGCAGATTCGGCTACCTCTTCGGCATGAGGAGCCGAACCGACTTCATCCTTGCCCCGAGCGGCACGGCCTCTTTTTCACCCTCCGATGAGTCAAAGCATTCAACATATTCATCACCTTCCTCTTCATCGTTTCTATCTCATCGACTCGTGAACGATCGGCGTAACGGCTCGAGGGGCATCGGCCGTTTCCTGTGCGGAATATTTCGTCCATCGCTCTCGCTAGAGCCGGACCTGTAAGCCGACTCGAGGCCGAAGCCGATCGATCACCCGATTCGCATCCGAACCCGAAATATCGGAGCTAGTCGGGACCCGTGACATTGTTAGCAATACACAAGTGAAAAACCCACCGCGACTATAAAAGGAAAAACGGGAATTAAAAACAAGGCAACAAATCCAAGTATACCGAATACGAAATTACGAACACTTCGGCAAAACCGTTCAATGACGAAGAACAAAAAGCAAGAAGTCGTTACCTTGGAGAAAACCGAAGAGAGGATTTGGCGGAGAGAACGAAACGCACCGAAACGGAGCAGCCAAACGGAGCACCGATTCTACACCGAAACAGTGCTAGGGCAACCGATCGGCAAGGGGGCTCGGGCCGCGCGCGGTGGAAAGTGACCGCCGGCGGTCGGGGGGCTTTTTATAGGCACCCGCCGCGGACCGTTCGGGCCGGTTAAGGTAACCGCCTTGGCCGCGCATCCCGAGGCGCATCAACGGTAAAAAAAAAATCGTCCTCTCCACGGACGGCGCTCGGTACTTCGGTTATCATCGGAAAGTCGGGCAGCCGAATTGAAAAACAATCAATTCGGTTACCGCCGAGGGGCTACTTGTTTGGGTGACAACCGGGCACCCCGTCCCGCCGAAACGACGAGTTGTCAATTCGGTTGATCCAACCGAATCGTAGCCCGGTCAATTCGGCCCGTTAAACCGGCCGATGGGCGATGAACGGATGTTTTCGGTCCGGCAACCGAAGAGTCCCAAGGGCGATTCGGTTGATTACGCCGCTCGACAGGTTGATTGATGGATTAGCCACCCGGGCACCGGACGCCGAAGCACCGGGCAAGAGGGGCTTTGTGTTTTAGCCAATCGGCACCAGTGTGGCCGATGATGTGTTTTACCCGTGCGGGGGACACGACGCCGCCGCTTCTTGTGAAGATTGCTCGCCGCCCGGTGGGCCTGGAGTTGTCGGCCATTCGGACCGCAACCGGGAAAAGCACCAAGAAGATCGTTACGCCCCGCTACCTACCCACGCGAGAAATCGAGGAGAAGCGGTTCAAGGGCATTATAGTCATGTAAATGCCTACGGGCTCCTATAAATACGGCCCTGATGGGACTGTGTAAAGGGATCGGAATATAATGGAATGCAGTGAGCTTATGTTCTGTCCACTTTGTGTTCCGTGTGTCATTTCGTAGTTAGATTCAGCCTCTCGCGTTGAGTGTATTCAGGTTCACCACCGGAGGGGGGTTCTAAGGTTTGGCCTTAGAACAACAAAGACCTAGCTGAGATAGGAAAGTTTAGACTTGTAAAGTATGTAAACTTAGTACCAGATAGGCTAGTTCCGACTTGTAACCTTGCTCCCCGCGATATATAAGGAGAGCAAGGACCCCCATGCCAGAGGACAGAATCTGGCATAACGCACGTACTCATACATCCACATCATAATTGAAACGAGAGAGAGCAGGACTAGGGTTTTACGCATCCTTGTGGCCCGAACCTGGGTAAACCTCGTGTGATTGCTCCCGCTTTTACGTCTTGCTCGCAATCTCGTGCGCCTTCCGCCAATCCATTACCGGTCGGGGCATACCCCGGGTCGGACTATCGCCGATATTTCGTCGACAAAGGGCGCGCTGTAGGGGTGCGCACCGAGATTTCACGTCGATCAAGATGGTTTCCTTCCCGGCTTCCATGACTTTCGAAGCCGGCCTCACCTTCAACTTCGGAACGTTCACCCGGACTTCCAACTCAAGAATCGCTACTACGACTCTCACGCTCCGGCTATCACGCCGACGATGGCACCAACAATGGTGGCGCGCCAAACCAGATCCAACTCATCCCAGTGACCACCATTGCAGTCCCAACCAATCCACCGTCGATAGTTGACGGCACGGCGGCCAACACCTCCGACCGGTCCTAACCAAAGGAGGCACGTCGGCAACACGGATCTACTCCGTTTGATCCATCAACAAGACATGAGGTTGATCCAAACCCATGCCAACTTCGAGTCACTCCGACGACGCGTCAGGCGTGATCTACAACTCGCGCGACAACAAATTCCTAATGCATCGACACGAAGGCAGAACAACCATCGTAGAGTCACTTTTGGACGCTCCGAGCGGCCACGTCTGCAGCCGGTGAATCTACAACGACGCGTTTCAACAAATCCTCGTGGCAACCATACACGGCCGATGGCGGCGCGAACTCACAAAAGCTCCGACCGCGGCCGATCATCGTACGCGGTGGTCGGGAGAGGCCAGCCAAGCAACATACGGCGCAGAATCCCGGCCGATATCCAAGATCCGAGAGAGAGGACTTCACAACAAGCCTCACGGGACAACAAGCGAGTCCGGATCGACAACACAAACTACCCAACACGATGTGCCTAGTCGGAGTTACGCGTCAACGCATAAATAAGCGAAACGCCCGTCGCAACGAACGACGGCGACGACGAGAAATTCGACGATCCGGTCGGAACCCACCAACCGCGCCTATTACCGTGACGCAAAGCAAGAACGATCCCCACAAAACAACACATCTAACGCCCGGTTGTTCGCGAACGCACCGAGCTAGCCGCCGCCCTTCGTCGTGATGAACAACGGAGGGAAAAGCGACGGCAAGAGAGATCGGCTGCCATGGCAACGTCAAACGCAACAGAGCAAAGAGCAGAACGACCACGAGCACGTTCAACTCGATCCCCTTCAATGACAATAGCGTCGGCACACAAGGCCAGGGCACTTGCTGACCGACACCAAGACGTAGAAAGAAAACGGAGGGAAGCACATCAGAAACACATGACAGCAACCAGAGAGAATCGCCGCAGCTTTGGCATAAGGGACGACACAAGGGATTCACCTAACATGGATGAGCCTCGTTGTTGTACCCAACCCATACGTACGACTCACGTACACAAACGTGCTCGGAGCCCTCCTCCCGGACGAATGGTTCCGTCTGTTCAAACAAACCGTAATGGTTTCATCACTCCCTTCTTGGACAATTTGCGGCACGAGAGAACCAAACCGGAGGCTCCCTAGTCCAACTCCTCCCGAGGACGGGATACCTCCGCACACCGAGCACATATTCCCTAATCCAATAAACCCCGCCAATCTTCGGCGCATCGTAATCAGCTTCGATCACCAGGGCGCAAAACATCCGAAGCCATGTTCATAAACGGCGAGTGGTACGAAGTAGTACAAAAGGGAAGCCAGTTCGAGAAGAACTCAAGCTCCTTAGATTCTTTTACAGATGTACCTTTTCCAAAAAAGGACAATCTCAATACTACTAGGAACGGGATAAGTATATCCGACCACGTCCGACGCCGAGACGATCAAGTCCCCGGACGATGACGACCTACCGCTCGCACCGAAGAAGACCCAGTCATGGTCCACGACTTGGAAGAAGGCGAAGCAGAGCCGGAAAATTGAAACAACAAGAGATGAAATCTTCTCTTTTATCAGCACAAGTTTTCTTTTTAGGCGATTTCCCTTTCAAGGTTTAAGTTAGCGTCAGTCGTACACATCGTTGTAAGTCATTCTAATGACAAAAAAGCAATCTAATGTGTACTATTTTATAATAAGAAATCAAGTTCTTCGTGTCAAACACTTGAGCACATGAATTTTTCTTGTCATTCAAAGGAAAATCATCCCTCGATCCGACGCGTTACGACATTCTCTAAAAAGAGGATTTCAAATCCCGAAACAAAATCCTACGGCATAAACATGACAAAGTCATAAAATAGGATCAAAATAAGAGATAAATAAAAGGAATCTCGAAGGATTTCGGCACAAGACACATCTCAAAAGATCCAATTCTTTCATTAAAAATATAAAATTTTTTACAAACGGGGACCGATTGCATCTAAAGCAATCTAGTCATCCCCGAAAAGCTTGCCGACCACCAGTCAACGGGAGTCGCGGCGACGACGGCCTCCGCCGCCGCGGTGAACTCGACGGCGCGCCCTCCATGGCGTCATGCGCGCCACCGACAGCTCCATGCCACGGACATCAACGCCCGAGATGGCGTCGACGGTGGCATAAGCGGCGGAAGCACCATGACGAACGCCATGAACCGCCACGCGGCCACTTGGCCGGGATCGCCGCGCCCGCGCGATGACATCGCCGCCCTGGGCGTTCACCGCATCCGCCGCGGCATGCGCGGCCTCCTGCAGCTGCTCCAGCTATTTCGTCAGCTCTGCAAAAACATAGTAAAGCTTAGAACAACAAGCACCTAAATAAAATAGGGAATATGAACAGAAAAAGGAAAACGACACTCACCGCCGACCCTGATGTCGGCAGCCTCGCGCTGCCGAAGCAGCGTGTCCACCTGGACCTTGCGGGCCAGCCTCTCGTCCGCCGCCTCATTGACGGCGGCGTTGGCTTCGGCGTCGAAGTCGGCGGCCCGCCGTTTCCGCTTCCGGCTCCTCCCGGGCGGAGGAGAGCGCCAGAACAGTCGGCGTTCGCCTCCGCCGCCCCAGCTTGCTTGGTGGCCTCCGAGTAGAGGTCCCCGATGCGCTCCGGCTCCGCCCCTACGGCGGTCGAGCGTAGACACCGGGAGTTCGCCGAGAAACCGTCGCCCGAACGCGGGGTGGAGACACTGCGGCGGCGGCCGCGCCGCTCCGCCACGACAGAGCCACATGCTCCGCCGCAAAGAATGGCAGCTCCGGCCTCCACGACCGGAGCCACCCGCTCGGGGCCGCAGCCTCCGGCACATCCCGCGGCTCCTCCGCGCCCTCCCCGCGCCTCGCGGCGCCGCAGCAGAGGTGCCCGCCGCACCTCCAATGGTCAGGAGGGTGTACCTACATTGTGAACGACGAATTGCGGTTACACCAAAAGACGAAAACCCCAAGATTAATCAAGGAAAACTCCAATCCAAGCTCACCTCCTCCACGGCCTCACCTCCCGAGGGGAGTTCACCGACTCCTCCTCCCCCGCCGGGCGCTTACCGTGACGGCGATCCATCTTGATGGCGGTGGCGCGAGTAGAGGATCTAAAACCCTAGGCTTTGAGAGCAGGAAAAGAAGAGCAGGAATAGAGAATGCGCTGCGTGCGTAACTCCCAGCCGCAGCCGCAATTTATAGAGAGATTGGAGGACTCGAGAAGGCAACCGACGAGATCGTGGGTAATCAAAACCCCGCGGCCCTCTCGTTCCCCAAGAACACGAAGCGACGAAAACCGCTCCACTCGGGCGACGTGCATTTATACCTTCCTCGCACGGGAACCCCCGAGCGCTCGCCGACGCACGTCGTCAGGGAGGTGGAGCGATTGAGGCACCGACACGATGGTCCCACCACATCAGCAAGAATTGACTTGACCAAGACTAAAAACCGTACGCCAGATGGACGTGACAGGTCGGTTGCTGATGTACGGTTGCATCAGCAAGCGAATATTTTTTGCTCCACACGCGATCATGACGTGACACGACGGACAAAAGATAAGCATCCAATATCTCTAATAAATTTTCTATTTTATTTATCCATCCATTTCAAAAAATCACACTTTGAAAAAACCAGTTTGCACAAATTTCTTTCCTCAAAGACGAAGCAAATCGGGAATGCACTTGTCTCCGGTCTCACTCGCTACGTGTTCACGGCTCCAACGCTATACAACACGAGTGCGCCGGTCGCTCCCAAAGGAAAAGGGCTCCAAACATTCCGGCACCGCGCTGTTTGTTTAGGATCATCTAATCCCTAAGGCCCGGGTCGGCTCTTGAATGAGGAAGAGAAGAGTGCCGCCGGCAATTTTTTCTTCCAAACTTGTAATAAGCATAACCTACCCTTCGCATAACAGAATTTTATATACCTTATGACCATTCTTTCAGGAACAAAGGCATGATCAAAGCCCGCAACGGGAAGACGGTGCATCACAGCAAAATACAGATAAGTGCTCTCCTAACCTAACATACATGCCTTCTCTGATCTTTTTTCACAAAAGATTTCTTTACACGAACTACTTCAAAGTACGTTCGAAAAATTATTTACAAAGTTAAAAACACTTTTTTTCTTTGTATCAAATGGTCAAGTACGTCACCCCTCCAACAGAAAACAATCAGCGTGCACTGTCTCTGATCAACCCCGCTACGTGTTCACAGCTCCAACGCTATACAACACAGGGGTGTCAGCGGTCGCCTCCAATGGAAATAGGGCCCTAAGTGATTCGGCAAACGCGCTATTCACTATAGGTCACCTACACACTGGACCGATTAACTCTAAGGAGAGGCGATTACTAAAAACCATTCTCAAACAAAACATCCCGATACAACTCTATGTCATAGATTATATCAAATCAATACGATTCAAAGCATACCTCATCAAAACATTCACTCATACCAAATTTTCTCTTTGCAGCAACAACTCGAAGAAGCGTTCCAACCCGCCGTAACAAAGTTACAAGATAGCATCAACAATTCAACCCACACAATCCGACACTGAGCCGGGATTTTTTCGCCAATGATACCGGTTATTCTCGCGCACAAATAGCAAAGCTATTTTTATGGGTTTAGATTCCAAACCATGGTCTCTCAGCGGCCACGCTGGGACCGAGTTAAGTAGCAAAGCTGCCTTAACTTAATCATGACAAAGTCATGGCATGGTTCAAACCGACCAGCCCAAATGAAATTTGGCCTGCTCGGTCTCAAGCAAAGTGTGGTCGGAAGCACTAGACGGTCCTCCAGCCCTGCTCGGACCACATGTCGAACGTGTGTTCGACCACCCTTTCTCACTCAAAGAGTGGTCGGAAACACATAAAGCATGATATAATGATCGCTTGTCTTCTTTTTTAGACCCGACATAACGTGTTCCACCTCATCTCAGCTCGGGGACTACGTGGGCCCACGTCACCCGAGAGGTGACATGGGCTAGATCCTTCTTTTAGAGCTTGCCGCAACATATACTATCTTACAGAAACCTCGGGGACTACGGGGGCCCACGTCATTTGCATGACTCGGCCTGATCCTTTCTCTTTACAAAGAGTTTAGTTTCAAAACTAAGCTAAGGCAATGACCAATCACGACAGATACCATGTGATGGCAGGCATCACACACTAACGAGGGCCCACGTCTCCAGATTTGGGACCCTTTCAAAATTCTTTTTTCTTTTCAGGAGCATCATAAATCTTTCGGTCAAAACCGACAACGTCAACCAAGTGTAAGCAAAGTGTGGTCGGAAGCACTAGACGGTCCTCCAGCCCTGCTCGGACCACATGTCGAACGTGTGTCCGACCACCCTTTCTCACTCAACCAAGCAAGACGGTGTTTTTTCCCTCAAGATCCATGATGCTCGGGGACTAGCCGTGGAGGTATAAACTCCATATACCCTCACGGCCTAGTTTGGGCCGACACGCTATCATCGAGGCCGGCCCATCAAGCTTCAAGACCGATCGGCTCAGTCGGGCCTGGATGGCCCTAAAAAACAGTAAGAATATCGAAGACCGACAAGGAGGACAAGACCTAGCCGAGATAGGAAAGTTTAGACTTATAAAGTATGTAAACTTAGTACCGAGATAGGCTAGTTCCGACTTGTAACCTTGCTCCCCGCGATATATAAGGAGAGCAAGGACCCCCATGCCGGAGGACAATCCGGCATAACGCACGAACTCATACATCCACATCATAATTGAAAAAGAGAGCAGGACTAGGGTTTTACGCATCCTTGCGGCCCGAACCCGGGTAAACCTCGTGTGATTGCTCCCGTTTACGTCTTGCTCGCAATCTCGTGCGCCTTCCGCCAATCCATTACCGGTCAGGGCATACCCCTGGTCGGACTATCGCCGATATTTCGTCGACAGGTGGACGGTAAGGTGGACGGTAGTGATTTTGAGGATGATAGATTATTTTCTGGCGCTTTTGATTACCACCAGAAAATCCTGAAAACCCAGTTTTCTTCTTCTTTGATTCCTGATGCTTTCGATTCTTTTCTTCAAAAGTGATAGCAATATTCACTGTCTCATGAAAAGTAGCATTAGGAGTTCCAGTCATCATCCTTTCAATTTTACTGTTTAGACCCCTAATGAAACATTCCTTCTTCTTGCGGTCAGTGTTGACATGATCAGGGGCATATTGGGACAGATGATTGAACTTGCCAACATACTGCATAACTGACATATCACCCTGTTGGAGAGCTAGAAACTCATCAAGTTTGATACGCATAATACCCTCAGGAATGTGATGAGCACGGAAACCCTCACAAAATTCAGCCCAAGTAATACGATGACCTTCAGGATGTTCAGCAACAAAATTAGCCCACCAAGTCCCAGCAGTGCCTCTCAGTTGCTGTGCTGCAAACAGTGGCTTCTAATATTCTGTACACTCAATCAACCCAAATTTCTGCTCCATAGTGCGGAGCCATTCATCCGCCTCCATGGGTTCATACGCCCTGGTGAAGGCGGGTGGACGGGTGTCGTGAAATCCACATATGTGGTTTCATCTCTATTATTTCTACCACGATTTCCATGCTGGGCATTCTGATTCTGATTTTGAACCATGGTAGTGGTGGCATTAACTAAGGCTGCAATAGCTTCAGCCAAAGTGGGTGGAACAGGTGGCGGAAATGGAGCACCGTTATCAGACATCTGTTTCATAAACAACCACACTTATTCACATAATTCATTGAACTAAACAAGCTGATGATACAGAAGTTTAACACACTTATGATACATTATTTTTGATACACAGTCTACTCATAGACTTATCGTCTAACCCATACTAAGGTTTTATGAAAAGAAAAGGAAACCGCTATTTTATATAACCCTCTCGCATCTTCAAGCATTATCATCACTAGGGACCATTTGACCATCATCCCCATCGACAACAACGGGATCACATCCTCCTCTTCAGATCTTCCTCGATTCCTCCATTACCTCTTCAGGATCTTCTTCATTTTCAAAGTTATCCACATAACCTTCTTCCGGCTCTTCTACTATGTCTTCTTCATTCACATCGCATTGGAGCATCTTCATATTCATATTCGTAATCTACTACAAGTCCCAAATCATCCCGTCCGCCTATCGGTGATAATCGTGGTCCAAATGCGAGCCATATGAGTACGATCAGCATTTATCTCATTTGTATAATCTTGCATGACTTGTATATACCCTTCCAGTTGAAGAATTTGATCCCTAGCTTCATCTTCACGCTGCCATGCATCATTTCTCATCTCCCTCATCATATTGAGTGACCTAACCGAAGCATCCCGGTCTCTAGTAACCTCAGCAAGCTGTCTAGTCAACTTCTCAATCTCAGACTCAGGCGTAGGATTAGGATTACTGCTACTTGCTCCATCGTTCCTTGGGGCTAGCTGATGTTTTGGAATTCCTTTAGAACCAGTCTTCTTCATCGGAGCCCATTGACCCTCAACCATCCTATAATAGATAGAATAACAGATAAGAACGATGGATGGATTGGGATCAAGGTTAGCATGAATAGGATTGATACTACTTAACCCAAACCACTTTAAGAAGGAAGGTAAACTAAACAAGTTAATTAAACATGATGCATGAATCGAACTTACGATCTAAGCATAAAAGGTTTTTAAAGAAACACATGCGTAAAGGTAACTTTTATAACATAGGGCAATATTATGCTACTCCATTACCATACTTTTACAATAAGAATAAAGATCGATTGAAAGAATCATAGATAAGGAATAAGCAATTTGGACCCAAAATAGTCAAGTTAGGTTTTTAATTGATCCAAAACCTTTTGAAGTTTTCGCAATGAATACTACAATAACTCTTTAAATAATGATCCGGCTCGATACCACCGTGCGTAACCTCCTAAATAATATGGCCCACATGCATTTATCATTGTCTTAACAAGACTTCGATAGCAATGCATGTGTGCCATAAGACTTAAAAGGATCTGTCGGGTAGATTCCCGAAACTTCCACGATTCTCCAAGCAGGATCAATCATTATAAAGAGACATTGCAAGTATCACAACAGCTTTATTCAAATAATATACATCGAGTAAAATAGCGGAAGGATTACAATAACATAGATTTACAAAGCATTTGGTTCAAAACTTACAAACCATATGTTTAATTATTACAAACCATAATAGTAGTGGAGTAGCGGTAGATAGTTTATTTACACAACCGATTGATGAGCTCGCCCAAGAGCCAAACACTCTACTCGTCATCACTCTCCGCAACGATCGTCATACAACGGGATGCGGTGCAAATCTGCTCCCGATGTTCACCTGCAACAAGGGTTCAACAAACCCTGAGTACAAAAGTACTCAACAAGACTGACCCGACGAAAAAGAGGGGTGAAGACTAAGAAATGCAGGTCAGAGGGACAAGGTAAGGCTTGCAAGAATCAAGATTTTTGCAGAAAAGCTTTTATAAAAACCAAGTCGTAGCTTAACAGCTCTCTTGCCTTAGCTCAAGCTGAACAAAAACACCAATTAAAAACCTAATCATTAATTAAGTAGTTACTACGATGATGAATAACGATCGAGTCTTCTTCTCCGAGAAGCACGGCGATTCGAATCCATTTTTACCCAGCTGGGACCTAGATCACCGATATACCGGAGACTCTAACTCCGCGCATACCGATCACATGATATACGGGACACAACCACAACCATATATCAACCACAACACTCCGTGTGTGGATTTTCTAGGGTCTCGATACACCAAATCACCAACGAACGGTCCTTAGGGCATCAACAGACGGAAACACTACAGAGGGACTCCTTTCCCAATGCAAGTTAGCCGTCCGGACTCAAATTAATTACTAACAAAGTGATTCCAACAATAAAAGCCATTCTTATCTTTTTCATTCTTGACATTTTGAAAACTTAACTAAATAAGCAGGGCTAAGCAATTCTATGCATTTTCTTAAACAGGTAATGAGGAATACGGAAATAAGACAGGTAATGCATTTGGTAGGTTTTCACTCAACTCCTAGCCTTTAATGCAACAACTCAAAACTGATAAATAAAAATTTTATAAAACCAAGGTAAAGGTTTAATGCATCCGGGGCTTGCCTTGGTATTCGGGGTAGACGATCTGAGCTTCTGGATCAACTCCTGGCTCCGGGGTCTGCTCTTCCTTGATCTCTGTTTGGCAACGTTATACTCTCCGTTAACGAAAACTACTCGATAACATGTTATGAATCAATATGATGAAATAGTAAACATGATGCTTGAAGAATGAATAAATCAATCAATAAATTGAGTACAACTTTCCTTCACGAGAACGTCGCAACTAACGAAACTAACTAATTAAATAAATAAGCGAGAAATAAATAATAAAACAAAATTTCCCAAAACAATCCAAAAAAATTAAACTTAAACTCCTCGAGACCCTAAGAAGGCTACAAAATAATTTTCATAATTTTTGGAATAACAAATAAATAACTAAAATTCAAGTAAGACTCATTTTCCAAATAAAAGGGCTAATTTTTGAACATAGCAAAACTACTCAAAATTAATATTTAAAATTTTTCCTAGGTAAAGAATACCCCAAAGAGCTTTCACAAAAATTTCCAGAATTTTTGGAGCTAAGGATAATTTTATACAAAAATAACAAATGGCTTTACTATTCACCAAGGCATAAAAGAATAAAACGAACATTAAAAGAAAAAGGCGGCCTGGCCGAATCCGGCCCACTAACCCGACCAGCCCGGCTCGGTCACGCGCGCGCGGGAGCAGGCCTGGCCCGGTAACGCGAACAGGCTGGCCCAGGAGCGCAGGCGGGTCGGCCCACTCGGCCTGGCCGAGGCCTGGCCTGGCAAATTTTGCAAAAAGGCCCTCGACGTTTTATGAAATCGCAAACCGATACTTGCCACTATTCCCTGAGTCATGTCATCTTGCACCAAGACCCCTGGACTTCTTCTAATTCTCAAATACAAGTCCTCGCGAGCTCATACAGGATTCCGGCGACTTGGCCGGCTCGGCCTCGCCGGCGGCGGGGTTTCCGTCTGCGCTGTGGCCTCCTACGCGATCCTTGGGCCATGGCGGACCCCCTAGGCACCTAGACCCGACGGCGGACATCACGAAGGAGACACCCCTGCGGCGGCGGCGGAACATGGCGGCGGCGGCTTGACTGGGGAGCTCACCGGAGCGACTCCGGCGACGCTAGCGCAAGTAACGGCTGCGGCACAACCACGCGAACGCACCTAGCCTATCAATTGACCCTTAACAACAACCGACGTTGACACTACTCGCGTGCCGGCGGACCTACAGGGAGCGGCGACGACGACAGCCGTGTTCCGGCCATGACAAGGCGACTTCGGCCTAATTGGCTACACCACTATACGCAGGAAGTCACCGCGTCTCAGATGCGCATGATGATGAAGGTTAGGAGGCGGCAGAGCAGGGTGCTCACCGAACGCGGGGACGGCGGGGATGGCGGCAGGGCGTGCCCCGGCTGGCAAGGTCGGTGTCACGGCGATTTCTGTGCGCCAAAGAGGAAACCAAGGAGAGCATGAGACTCAGCAAGCAACGGCGAACTCAGGGTGGAGACGAATTGAAAAATTGACCCACGACGGCGGCGTAATCGACGGTCAAGTCGACGGCGGCACCGGCGACGGTTCACGTAGAAGATGATGGATTGCCGGCAATTTAGACGGAATGAGGGGCCATGTTCTAGCTCTATGGGTGCACAGGGACGTGGCGAAGCTAAGGGTGGGATCAATTTGAGCTGAGGTGACACGACGACGATGATGACTGGAGGTGAAGCCTCGGCGGCAATGGCGGATGGCGGACCGAGGAAGAAGAAATAAGAAGACGACGGCCGGCGGCTATCTATAGCCCAAAGACAACCCATGGGCAAGTGACACGACGATGGAGGAGCTTCGCGCGTCGGAGGCGAGCTGGAGGGCGGTGCGGCAGGGCAGTATGGCGCCGGCGGCCACGGCGACGCCATGAACAGAGAGGGGAGAAAGGGAGGGTGACGTCAGCGCTACAGGATTTCATGAACACAGCAGAAAAGATCTCCATTTTCTCCAAAAATTAAATGGAATCCTGAAAAACTCCAAAAACAAACCCCCACTGAATTTTTGTAATCTACAACTTTGCCAAAAGGAGTATTTTCAAATTCTAAACAGAAATTTGAATTTGAAACCAAATTTGAAAAGGAGACAAAACCCTAGAATCTAATTTTTGCAATTACTTTTGATTTTTCAACTAAACTTGAAAATCTCCAAAACTATGAAATACTCAATTTTTCAAACTGAACATTTTCTCTATAAACAACTTTTCAAGATTTTGCATAGTTTTTGAAATCCAGTTTAAAAACCAAAAGGGGACAATTGTCGGAAAACGGTATTTTCAAAATAATTTGAAATTCTTTTTGGAAACTTGAAAAACTTTGAATAGCAAACTTGTTGCTCTCATCAAGATGCTCAATAAAGCTTTTTGGACCAACCCTAATTCTTCACGGATTTTGAACTACCGAAAAGGGAGTAAAACGGGGTTTTCGGCAAATCACCTTTTCACAAAAAGCACATTCAACCTATGAATTTAAACTCGTTTTAGTTGATGCACATCAAGGTGAACCTAATCATGGATGCTTTGCGATGCATTATGATGACATGGCATGTTTTAGTTAATTAAACACCAGAGGTGTTACACCTTAAAGGTCCGTAACTTGGCAATGATTCTTGAACATCTTCTGAATATCTTTTTTTAGGACACCAACCAAATATGTAGTTCAAGCAAATGCAACTTGACTCTGCTCCACCTTTTGTGCTTGTAGGCCCGGTTGAAAATGCGCTTCCACCGTGCACGTGAGAAGCATAAGTGTGTACTGTGTACGGCAGATGCGGTGGAGGCGTCGGGTCAGAATGGAGATGACGAGCCGAGTCCAAGTGGAGGCATGTGTAGTTTGTGACGAAGAATGGAATCGGGATAAGGTGGAGAGACAAGATGGAGAAGAGAGGTATAAAGAGAGGGAAAAAATTGAAGGAAAGAAGGGAAAAGGAAGAAGGGTATTTTGAACATCTCCTCCTTTGGAACAACTAGGAGAATCCAATTTGTCAATTGTTTTTCTAACTAGTGAAGCTGGAGTAAAAAAAGTTGTTTCACCAGAGGAGCTATAACTTAAGTTGTTTTGATTCTGATTGGAGCTCTAACAACACAAGTGAAGTGTTCAATGCGCATCGACACCAAACTTTTGGTTTTGCTTGAATTCACAACCAGGGCTTACGACCGTACATTAAGTACGTGCATCCTCATTAGATATAGCACCTTTTGGCGAAGCTTTAGCTCAAATTTATTTATTGTGCACTGTAGCAGAACCTAACGCATCTTCCTCAGGTTTATCCTACTACTCAATCCTACTACTCTTGATAGGTAACTTGGCACACCGTCTGTAGCTGCTCCTAGACCATGCATGGATGATAGTACGACTTTGCTGTTGTAGCTGCAATTTCTCAACTGCCCGACACTGCAGTCAACATGGACTCATGGTTCCGTTTGTCAAGACACCTACATGAAACCTATATCTCGAGGTGCTTGCTATACGAGTCCTACGACCACATTAGCCACCGGGGGCGGGGCCAGTCGCCGTTCACGCGAGGAGCATATGGCCTTAGACTACCCGCACTCATGGTGCTCTAAAAACATCCCCTAAAGGAATATTCTGTCCTAGTCACTACTTTACAGTCAGTTTCTCCGCACTCATCCATTCTCTATATCTCTACTCTATATTAACTACCCCTATATTTTATTCAACCACCCCAACTACCATCTTCTCTCTCTCCTCACTCTTTCTTTTTTTTCTTTCCTTCTTTTCCCCTCCTCATCTTCTCCGCCGGCGCTCCACGACCGAACGCGCCAAGCGGGTGGCGCTGCTTCCTCGACCACCCGGCTCCGCCCCCTCCCCTTCTTCCCGCCGCCTCGCACTGCCCTCCCCTCGAAGCTCCTCCCCTAGCGGCGAGGCACTCCCTCCCACTCCCGCACCGATGCACCGACGGCGTTCGCGGGACGGAGGCGAGTAGCACGGCGGCGGGCGGCCATGGCCGCGAGCGCGGCTCCGGGGGAGGTGCTCCGCGGCGGTCCGTGGCCGTGCTCGAGGAGGGGCTCCGGTCCCGGCGGGCGGGCGCGCGGCCCCGGCGTGGCCTCTCGGCGCGTGCTCCCTCCGGTGGAGGAGCTCCTCGCGGCGCCGCTCCTCCTCGAGCTTGCGAGTCCACCGCGGTGGCCGGCGGCCCCTCCTCTCCTCCCCGGAGCGGCGCGCGCGGGCCTTCCTCCTCACCCTCTTCGGTGGGAGCGAGAGCGGGCGGCCATGGAGCGGGGCGTGGTGGAGCAGGTGAGGCCGGGCGAGCTCGGGCCTCCGTCCATGGCGCGCGGAGCAGGGACGCCCGCCCCCCGCCGGAGCGTCGCCTGCGCCTTGCTGTGGCGACGCAGCTCGCCTGCGCGCGGTGGTGCGGGAGGCCAGGTCGTGCGCGCGCGTCTCCGTCCGGCGGACCTCGTCGTTCTCGCGGCGGCGCTCCTCCTCCGCCGGCGCTCGCGCTGCTCCGTCCGGCGGAGCTCGTCGTGGTCGCGGCGGCGCAGTGGCTGGAGCAAGGGCGAGAGCAGGCGCCCATCTCCATCGCCGGCCGGCGCCTCTGCTCCATCTCCATCGCCGGCGCTCGCGGGGAGGACGGGCAAGGAGCACCGCATCTCGGGGAGCGCGGCCTCGTCTCTCTCTCTCTCCGCCCCACGTCGTGGGCCCCGCGCGGCGTTTACCGGCCGGCCGGGAAGTCGCCAGATTTGGCGTTCGGACGGGCTTTGGCGTTCGTTTCCAGTTTGCCGCTGCGGAGGATTTGGGACGCTATCTGCTGGCGTGGTGCTGGCGTGGACCATAGCGCTCGGCGGTGGCGTACCCGCTGCAGCTCGTCTTAGCCCTTGGGTACGGTACGGCGGTGCGCCAATTTGCTTTGCCGCCGCGCAAAAGCAGACTCGAGAGAGGCTGCACAGCACCATCAGACGACGGACGCACGCTCATGACCGTGATCGTGGAGAAACGCTGATGGACGTATGGGGAACGCTGGCTGGGGCTTGCCGCACGGAGGAGCATTACCGTGGCTACAGTGATCGCAACGCTGACCAGCCAGTGACCACTAGTGTCACGGAGGTGTCACGGAGGAAACGCCGATGGACGCCAGCAGCTCGCAGTCGCACGCGACCGAGGGACCGGGGCGGGCCGGATCGCCCCTCGACCGTACGCGATCGATTCCTCGGTCTGCATCGATCGTGTCAGCGTGTCCGTGTCCGTTTGTCCGATAGAGGGCGGTGCTTTCCTGGTAGTACTACAGTGTACTGTGGCGCTGCACTGCACTGGGCACAGTGTACAGTGTACTGTGTGGCCGCGTGCGTGCTCGATCGCTTCGCATGTTTTGGACTGGGTGGGCACTGGTTGAATTCAGGATGGTTTTGGACTGGTGGCTGTCCTGCTCCGAGTGGTGCGTCCTGGCCTGGTCCACCAATTTCGTCTTCCGTCCTCGAGAGAACAGCTACTGTACATTCTGTCTCGCTAGCCACGAGCCCACAAGCCTACGAGCGTGCATTCCCGGGAGTGAAGAAAGCCCCCCCAAAAAATTGTCTTCCTCCAAATGGTCATTGAACATTTTTTTTAGACAAAATGGTCTTTGAACATGGACCGCATCATCGGTTGGCAATTTCAGATTCAAAGCGCGCGCAAGCTAGGGACAACGGACACCATCTGCCACGACCGCCCGGAGCGCGAACAGCAGCCACCTTCGCCCGGCGAGTACACCGCCACGCCTGGCTGGATGGCAGCGCGCGGCCAAGGTGGCCACCGGCCACAACTGTCACGACTCACGAGGGTCCAGTTCGTCCAACCGGTCACGGCACTCACGAGAGGAATTCGCGAGTTTTATCGTCGATCCGCTGCTCGACGGGCTCGTCTCAGCATCTCCAGCAGTCTCCCTTTCTTGGCCCCCAATGAGAAAAATTTAGTGTTTTGGGGATTTAAGGTGCTCCAGCAGTCTCCCATTGTGATCCCCAATGAGAAAATTTTTTTCTCAGCCGCGCATAATCGGCCTCCAGACCGCGCAAAGAAAGGGGAGAGCACCCTGCCCCCAATACGCGTTTCTTTTGGCGCGAGGGGTGGTTTCCCGTCCCGCCGCCGCGCCAATCTCCCGCACGAGGAGTCACTTCGCGTCCCGCCGCCGTGCCGAGGTCCATCCCCTTCAGTCGCGGAGGTCCATCCCCTTCGGCTCTCGCTCCCCGGCGGCCTCGTCGAGGAACGCAGGCATCAGGCATCCGGCCGCCGTCGTGATTTGGCTCAACGAACGCAGGCATCTCCGGCCACCCTCCACCTCAACGAACGTAGGCATCAGGCAAGGAAGCAGGCGCTGCACAGGTGATTTGGCTCTACTTTCCACCCCTTCTCCGATTTGATATCCATCCAAAAGAAAGTCAACATTCTGGATTCATCTCTGTGTAGCAGAGTGCTAGTGAGCACCAGCTGTTTGTGAAAATGCCCATGGAACCAACGGTGTATGTGTGAACATCATTTAGTTAATTCATTGATTTATGTGTGAGTACTAGTGAGCACCAGCATCGTAGCATGAGCAGATTCTTTTTTAATCGATTCGTCTCCGTTGTAGTATTGTATTCCGTGATTTGCTTTTTCTGTGTTCTTGTTGAAAAAAATGAGTAGAATTGTTGCTGTGTTCTTGTGAAAAAAATGAGCAGATTTGTTGTTGTGTTCTTGTTGAAAAAATGAGCAGATTTGTTGAGAAAATGTCGAGTGGTAAAAAATGCAGAGAAGTAAAACTGAAAACTTGCTAAAAACAATTATTTCTAGCTTTTTTATTCAGTTGCTTCATCAATTCCCTTCCTGAATGCATTTGCAGATGAGCTCATTGGCTCAGTTATTTTTCGTTGACTCTTCGTCAGACGATGACGACGATTTGGAGATGGTAACTGCTCTATATGCTGACTTCAAGAGCAACAAGAGGCCAAAGCATGGTGGTTCTGTGCCTGGGCGTGCTTTGGTTCATAGAAAGAAGCAAGCCGGCCATGATAGGCTTATGGAGGATTACTTTGTAGATGAACCCATCTTTGGTCCAGCTACTTTTAGGCGGAGGTTCAGAATGTCAAGGGGTCTGTTCTTGCGCATTGCAAATGCTGTGGAAGCTCACTGTCCATACTTTGTGCAGAAAAGAAATGCAAGCGGACAACTTGGTCATAGTGCTCTAAAGAAGGTTGCTGCATCAGTGCGTATGCTAGCGTATGGTTGTCCGGCTGATTCCCTCGATGATTGGATTCATATTGCTGAGAGCACTGTCATTAAGAGCTTGAAGAAGTTTGTTAAGTCTGTGATAGAGATCTTTGGAGAGAAATATTTGCGAGCACCAAATGCAGAGGACACTGCAAGACTTATGGAGATGGGTGCATCATATGGCTTCCAGGTATGCTTGGATGCATCGATTGCATGCACTGGAAGTGGAAGAATTGTCCTGTGGCATGGCACGGGCAATTCAAAGGCCATTGTCATGATCCAACAGTAATTCTTGAAGCCGTTGCATCGGAAGACCTGTGGATTTGGCATGCGAACTTTGGGCTGCCCGGATCTCACAATGACATTAAATTCATGATACGGGCCAAAGTAGGCTGGATTTGTAACATGGGCCAAAATCATATATTGGGGATGAGATATTGGGAGACTGCAAAAGCATCTTCCCCCAATAATCCAAAAAGTAACTTTGAGCCACCCCAATACCAACTTATTGGGGGAGTTGTATTGGGAGACTGCTGGAGATGCTCTAGCGGATTTTCCTCTACTGGTGCAGTGTGCAGTCTTGGAACATACCCCATCCCTCTCAAAATAAACACACACATTTGATTTTGTTTGAGAAATCTTTCTTTTTACAAAATCTATTCAATATATGTATAAAAAATATATTGATACTTACGATATATAACAAGTACCATTAGATTGAGCGTGTAATATATTTTTATAGTAAACTTATCTGGAGATATAAGTATTACCACCACTTTCTATATTCTTACTCAAACATAAAAATATTTTACTCGTTTATTTTGAAATGGAGGAATTATCTAGAGATTAGACACTGACGGTAAATATTGTAATAAAATAATCATTCTAAAAAAGAACAACAAATAGTGAATAACTTTTTTATCCACCTCTCCTATATTTCAAATGTATCATTCTAAAATTTTTTGGTGTTATTGACAATAGATAATTTGTTGTAAAAAAGTCCGAATGTCATTGAGTTTTCTTGTGCGTTGGGATGTTAATATGTAAACAAGATGAATGCGCACATGTCGGCTGTGGATACTCTAGTTTTTTTTTTCTTCGTGAACAAACATTCCACATGGGTAAAAAAAAATAAGAAAAAGGTCTTGAGTATAAGGGCCTGTTTGGCACAGCTTAGCTTCACTAATGAAGCTGTTTATTTTTTTTGTAAAATAGCTTCATGAATAGCTCTCTAGAAGAGGCTAAGCTGTTTTGAGAAAAATGTTTGGCAAAATAACTCCCTGAAACAAAGCAAAACAGCTTCAATAGCAACAATGACTACAATACCCTTGGCCTTTTCTTTCTTTTCCCTCGTCTTCCCCATACGCATTGCGCTCGCACCGCACAGATCGAGCGGCGGCATCACGTCGGTCTTCGCCCCGCCATGAGGGCGACCTCTCCCGGCAGTCGGCGCCCCTCCCACGGCCCGCACCTGCGAGCGCCCCCGACGGTTGCGCGCCCAGGCGGCCGCGCGCTCCGGCGGCTGCGTGCCCCGGTGAGCCGTGCCTGCTTCTGCGGCCGCGCTCGTTCCGGTGGCCGCGGAGGCGCCTCGACGGCCCGCTCGCCGCAGCAGCGTTCCAAGAAGGCGGGCGCACTCCCGGTCTGGCGAATCCGGCGAGCCACGCCCTGACGAGCAACGCGCCGGCGGGCAACGCCTCTGCGGCTGGCGAGCAGTGCCCCGTCGACCGTGCCCTTCACCGCGGCCGGCGGGCCATACTCCGGCGGCCGCGCCCCTCCCCGGCGGCGGCGGGTCTTGCTCCGGCGGTCTTCTACCCCCGGCGCCGCGTTCTTGCTCTTGAGCCGGACGGGGGCACAACCAGTCTTTCAGTCCAGTGGGTCCCACTTGTTGTCAGATGAAGCCACGAAGAGCTACTTTTTCTGGCTCCCTCCCATCCCATTTCTCTGTGAGAGGAGCAAAAAAAAAAATAGCTTCATCAATGAAGCTGTTTTGAGAAAAAGTTGTTTAGCGAAAAAAACGATAGGCAACATGGAGGCTGTTGGGAGCTCTCCCAAACAGGCCCTAACAAACATGTCGCCCATTTCTTTGGGCCCAGCTTTGAACTCGTTGAGCGCAAGCCCATAGACCAGTTACGGGAACACGCCCGCTTCTTAAAAAAAAAAAAAGTTGATTGTTCAACGTCACCGGCCGCCGTCCTACACAACGGCACGGGCCTCTCCGGTCTCCACTCCCCTCGTCGCCACAAGCGGGTGCTAGGGTTCCGGCGACCGGCGCGGGCGGTGGCGGCCATTCCGATGGCGGCGGATACGGGCTGTCGACTGGAGGCGGACGACGTCCTCTCCTTAGCCGAAGATCTCATGGGAATGCTCCGCTGCAGCGACGACGCGGACGTCAGTGCGCAGGTGATGGCGAGCACGCGGATGCTGCCGACCGCCTGCCACTCCGAGTCCAACAACCTCGAGCTGCAGCTGAAAGGTCTGCTTCTCTCCTGCTTTGCTCTCACTTGTTTCCCGTTGTCCCGTGCCCTTGTTCGCTTCTCGTGAAGTCGAGACGCGTGTCTGACTGATCCAGTAGGGGAATTGGGTGATGAAGATCTTAGAGAACTGCTAATTTATCTGCAGTAGTGATTTTGATTGAGTTGAGCCCAGCATCAAATGAGCATTTTCTCTGCAAAGAGGAACATGTTATGTCATCAATTTCGTTAGGAGTACAGCCCTAAATCATTTGGTTTGCATCGGTGCCTTTTCATGGCAAGCAGTTATATTGGTATAGTACACAGCACATGAATTCAACTTTTAGAAACAATTTAGAAGCTACAGCCCTTTCCAGTTTCTGCATCTGTCAATATAATAAACCAAAGATAGATATCTAGAAATAGACACCGTGCAGAGGAAGCTGCCTTCTGCTGAGCATTCGATAAATTGATAGCTTACTAGAGATCTAGCTCTAGAAGTACCTCAGTACCTGTCCTACTCATCAATTGCTCGTGGAGCTTACAAATAGAAAACTTACATTGCAATGATTTTCTTAACTTCGTAAAATTTTGCCAACTTTTAGTCAACAGGCATGACTAAGAAGATCATTGCATTGTTGCTCTTTTCTATTCACACCCCATGATCCAAAAATTTTTGGGTGTGACATCCAACAGCCTGGATGTTTGCTGGATTTGAAAACGCGTTCATTCTTCTCTGAATTCATTTAGTGGTAATGTATGTGGTTTACAGACATATTTCTTAGAGTGAGTGCAAGAATCAATGCTTAAGAGTTAAATTGCAGAACTAATAAAGAAATAGAACATTATGACCATTGTAATTTCATGATTTTGCATTTGACATCAGATCATCAGGAAAAAATATGTTCCTGCAAGGAAAAGATAGACAAAGCCAAAGATGAAACGATTCCTGCTGATGAACTGAGTGTACTGCAAAGTAGGATAGAAGAAAAACTTCAGGAAGAGAAACAACTTCGTGAAGAATTGAGATAAGTTCTTGCTCAAGCATTGGTATTGTCTAAAAAGTTGCATAATATAAACAATATTTTGAGTTACATGATTTATGATGTCAACACAGCTATGCATGATGACCTTGAGAACTTAGACCATCAAATGGCTGCTATAGAAGAGAGGAGGGATGCGATTAAGAAGATTCAGAAGGCCAAGTAAGTTGAAAATCATTCTTTATGTTCCTGACGAATTTGCAGTTCATTGAGCTTCTTAATTGTATTCGGTTTTAAATCTGGCTAGATGTTCGAATTGTATGGATACTGTATCCACAAAAGCTAGCTATGTTGCTGTTGCAATGGCGATAATAGAGAAGAAAAAAAAATCATAACATCCTCTTAACTCGATATAGACAAATTTTGTCTTTTTGCTCATTGGACATGGACACACTACTGGTTGGCACTGCCTCATGTGGCCTTGCCTCATCTTTAGGTTTTGCTGTTGTGCAGTGTGATTGTATTATCTTTCCTCCACTTTGAATATTGCAGTACCATTGTGGAAAACACAACTCAATTAATTGAATAATACTTGTTTGAATTTTGAATTGTGCCTTAGTTCAACATGACTCAAGCTTTAACAGTATTATCTCTATTGTCTACCCTGTTTCCAAGTTAAAATAGTTCACTAACTGCAATTTTATGCAGATATGAACTTTCTATGTGTGTTTCAGTTACAACTATCTTCCCAAATTTGGAGGACCAGGATAAGATCTCAAGCTGTATCCTTTCCGTTTATTGCAGTTTTCCCTATTCAGGGAAGAATATGACTCACGTCAGATCTAAAAGGTTATGCTGCTTAGTTTTTGCACTTCATATCAGCTTTCTCTAACAGTGAACATCAACAAAAAGTCATGGCATTGTGAAAGTCCTTAGCTTTTAATCAGATACTGTCGATAAGAATGGGAAGAAGATACAGAAGTGCGAGTTCGAGAAGACAGCGCCACCAGTTGAGATCTGTAATACGCTTTGGAAAACAATTTAGGGCATGCAGACTGTCGTTTCTGTCTGGTGATGAGGATTGCCAATTGTGCTTGTATATAGCTGAGGATGGCAGGCCGTCTCACCTTTAGTATCACAGTAATATACAGTTCTCCATTGTTGTTTCTATGATTTAAGTTCATGACAGTAATGTTCAGGTATCGCCATAAACATAGTAGCTTGATGGATGGATATTATTAGTTCCCAGGCATTAACAGGAGAGGCTAATAGGCCCTGCATTAGTTCTACAGCTATTTTAGACTTGACATCGACGCCTGTACATGGTATGCAGTAAGATTTGGCATCTGTGGCTATTTTTTATATAGTTAGCGTAAGGCCGGAAGGTTTCCGGTTTGTGCTCTGCGGCTTCGATGCATTGTGGATTGTTTTTATAATAACCCTCCAACACATTACATTTCGTTCAGGAAGGGAGTCTAGAAATTGCGCAAATGAAGTTCACACCGGCCGAGAAATGGGATTGGGGAGGGCGGACGCAAAGCCATCACGAATTCCCGAACACAACGATTTCACTAGTACAGAAGCGACGGCCCCAGCACGGTCACACCGTGTGACCGTGCTGATCAATGCGCATGCCCGCCGGGGGAGAGCGCTCCTGCTGCTTGAGCAGCGACTGGGACCCAACCGAGTTTCTTTCCAGTTCTCACGGGTGACCTCACCCAAAAATAAAAATAAAAACATGGTAGAGCTCACCATAGAACTCTCATCCATAACAAACATTCATGACCCTCATCCATAACAAACAGTAGTGCAACTTTATTCATGACCGTATTTCATTATTGGTGACAATTATTCATTGTGTCAGGTTTACAAACATGTCTCGTGAACTTCTCAAATTTCATAGAAAGAAAGCAAAGCAACCGATCAGCACCGGACCAACAGATATGGAAATAACTATACTAGCTGTGGTGGAGAAGCTCTATATTAGCCAAAACTCTTGATAGGAAGAAATGCTGCTGGCTCGTGTATAGAAATCAGAATACACAAAGTGTCAGCCTAAGTGATGCCGGAACAGAGAGGCCATCTCAATCTGCAAGGAACTTGAGCTTGTCACATGATAATATTTTGTTTATTTGAAATTAAGATTGCTGGCAGAAGGTTTACTTACAGCAGTAAGAGCAGTTTCAGCACCCTTGTTTCCAGCTTTGCCACCAGCACGGTTTAGCGCCTGCAGCATTTGATTTAGCATTCTCAGCAGGATTTTGATAAGTTGCAAAACAGTGCACATGTTTTGAAAAGTAGTCAGATAATCAACAAAAAAGGGTCACATTATTGACAGGAAACTTTCTCATCACAAGGCATAAAATGAACATAACAGAGCTCAAACAGCAATTAATTTTTCAAAACAGAATTTTGAACTACCCCAGATACTGATTGGTTTCTACACATATGTGATGTGGGCCAGAAATCTAGTAATCGAGAACTACCTCTGCTTTAGATTACCAAAGATCGTCTGGCAACATGTAACAATTGATAAAATGCATACATGTACATAATCAAATCACGAAGTACCTGATCCATGTCTTCACAGGTTAGAACACCAAATATGCAAGGAACACCTGTATCACCATGAAAAGCCAAAATAATCTGATTATCTGATTATTAACTGAATTAACCATCATAAAGAAAAAAACAAACTAAGCACACTACAAAGTTTCACTTAATGTTGCACAGTACTTTTACAGCACCAACTATACAACTATCTCATATAACCAAAACCTTCTGGCCCCACACTAGTCGCTCACATTAACAATTGTATATTTCTGTAAGCTGTACCTGCCTCAAGTCACTTGACATGCAAAATTTTTGTGTACTCCAACTTGCTTGGGGCGTTTTTTTGTCATTGTACTTACATGCTATGCATATTCGCTGAGAAACAACAATTAAACACATAAAACAAGTTTTAATACTGGCGGTGGCGGGATATGTTTAAGAGCTCAATATTTCATTGCTAGATAACCTTTTTAACATTTAAAAGCTACAAGAAAAGGAATGTACTTAGAATTACCCCACATGAGACAAGAAGTTCTCTACTGAAAGACACATGATGGGGAAGAACAGAAAACAACATACCAGCAGATAATCCAGCATTGAGTACACCTGATGCAGCTGAGTTTGCAACAGCATCATAATGGGTTGTGTCACCTCTAATCTGCAAACCATTTTTTTAAGAACACTTCCAAAATGAAAAAGAACCAGCTACTGCTATATCGATGAGGTTGCAAAGCATAGGTTCAATTTGATATTACCACACAAGCATCATGATAAGTGTAAATAAAACGGGCCAAATAATAATACAATTAGGTAGACAATATTGTTATTTGTTACCTAGACCTATGCTATTTGATACAACCTTCAGAGGTTATAGAATATATAGATAGACTCCACAGGGGTAAAACATGTTAAGAACGAGACATCCCCAGAAGCCATGCACTTTCAAAGATAGTTTCACAAGTACAAAACAGACTGAAATAATAAATGGTTTCTAGAGTTCTTAGGGGTTTTTTTTTTTTTTTTCTCAGTTCTATTGACAGGTTGATGTAACATTTCGTAGCTATGTAAAATTTAAGAAGGATCAGCTCCAAAAAAATGTTCACAGGGTAGTTTACAAAAGCACAGGTCTATAAATCTTCTTTACAATTCCTCATGTGCACAATTCATGGGGATGTATAATGTCAAATCTGAGAGGATATATCTAACCTGTTTATTAGGAAAGGGTCAATACTCACAATACTACTTACTCAACATGCTAAATGAACATAAAATGAAAAGTAGAAAGCGATACAAATTCAAATGTGTAATATGAAACTAATCAAGTAATCAACTCACCACAGCTCCAATGCACAGAATTGCATCAAATTTTCCAGATTTCCCAAGCTTTTGTGCTGTTATAGGAACTTCAAAGCTTCCAGGAACACGACAACCTAAAGAAGAATTTGAATCCGAGTAAAATTGTGTTTTCCAAAAGCTTTCTGAAACATTTTAGAAGTCATGTTTGCACATGAAGAGTAAAATTCTAGATGGTGGAGTTTTCTCTGTGCTTTCTGTAACAAAGAATTTATATGGTAGCAGCTTGCCAGCTTTCCTATTCAAGCACATATTCGGCTACAGATTTTAAGACAATTTTGTTTAATAATTCAAGGGTATTTAATACTAGTGACTATCTAACATTAAATATACAATGACACACGAAATTCATCAAATTTACATTAGAATAACTTACAGAGAGAAATTCATGAAATGGACTAGCTATCTAAGAAAATAACTAAAGATATTTATTGGCCTGACAAACTGTGTTTCCTACCATTCCAGAATATTCATTATGCACAATTAAATAAACAAAGGAAAAGGCTTTATAGAAGTCAAAAAGTCTACCCTATCAAATACATTAGCAGATTAACCATCCAAAGATAGTTCTATGCATGGCTCATGGGTCCTTAAAGAAAAAACCATCAGGGTGTAGCGTAAGTATACAAGTATACTCAATAGGACTGCCAGTTTTTCAAAGTTGTGGTAAAGCGATAAGGATTAACATTACTTCAAGAAATTCCTTATCACATCAGTATGACACCGAACAACTTCAACCAACCAGAAGAGAGAAGATGCATACTGTTATATTTTCTGGTTTAACAGAGTATCGCTCAAAAGTTTCTAGGGCACCCTGCAGTAACAAATTTGTCACGACCTCGTTGAAACGTGCCACAACCTACAATTAAATAAGGAACCATACAGTCATTGGATTGTCATTCAGAGGTAAAAGGTGTGGAAGTGCGGGAAAGCGACCATTTTTTCAAAGAAAAGCATATCAGTAACCTATGGTTTTTGTTCACTAAGTTCCCATCAATTATATAGCAAAGGAATAGGTGTTTCTCGACTAAGTAGTGCTCAACTCACCACCCCAAACCTTAGCCCTTCATTGCTGGTCAAAGATCCCATCAACTTCTGGTGCCCTTGCGGCAGCGACCACATCAGAGCGCCGTGACAATGCAGTGCATGAGGTCAGTGCAGCTGGCCATGCTGCATGAAGCAAAAACAAGAGGAATAAATCAAGACAAGTAGGACAATGATGGTTAAGGAATTGAGGCAAGGACGAAGCGTACGGCGAGAAGGGAAGGAGATGGCGGCAGGTGCATGCCTCACGGGCATGCTAGGCAGCCGCAGGCGGGTGGAGTTCGTAGCCACGGAGGATGTCGCAGGAGCAGTTGCCATTGCCGGCGTGTGGGTTCCAACGGCTACTCTGCTGAACTACTGTGGTGCAGGTGGATGCCAGCGATGTTTCGAGCCTGAGAAAAACAAGATAGCCAGCAGGAGTCACATCTCATGGTGTGTTCCAGCCTTTCAGGTTGCACACGAGGTACTAATTGACCAAAATACGAAAACAAAAAACCAAAAAAAAAAAAAACATCAAAGCTTAAGGTTCCATTTGGAACACATGAATTTTGTTTTACTCATACTGTATCAAATTATTTCCTATAAAAGCTCTGCATTCCTCGTAGGAATTCAGTTTTGGTCAAGAGTTTCAGAAACATTGTGCATTCAGTGTTGTTTTTGGATTTATGAAACTGATACTTTAAACCCATATTCTTGGACAATTTTCACCTTTTTACAATTTATTTAATTGCTTCAATGATCAATTAAAAGTGTAGCTTTCTGAAGTCATATCCTATAGACGCAGTTTTAGAAAATCCATTTGTGTACAGTTTAAGAAAATCTAATTGTACACATTAGTCATTTCGAGGAAGATGGGTTGCAAAACAAGATGTTCGGTTCAATTTTTCACGAATCTTATGCCAAGCCAAGACACAAGCAGTAGATATATGGTCCAAATCAAAATAGCCACACTACAAATGCGAGAATCTCCAACCAAATATAAGAGCACCATTTGCACAGGATGCTCCCTTTAGATTAAGTGACTACATTAGGTATACTGTGTTGCAACATATATAATCCAGCTATCATTCTTAGCGCTGAATAACGAGGTAACATCTACACTCGTGAGTCAATGATTAGAATCAGATCCGAATCCAAATACACAAATAGCCAAATAGCTCAAGTTAGGGTCTGGGTGCTCGGTTTCGCACATCAGCTACGGACAAGAAGGGGCGGGCGTACCTGGTGGGTGCTCGTCGCCGGCGAAGACCTGGGGGTCGCGGCGGCGGCAGTCGTCCAATCGTCGCCGAGAGAGAGAACGCACGACCGGAGCAAGAGAAGAAAGGCGTTTTTTGAGTGAGCCTGATCTGTCGCTGTCGGGTTTGACTCTTTTGAGCATAGCCGCCCCTAGCTGGCTGATTAAGCGGGCCCACAGGTCAGAGTCTTGGCCCGCTGACACACCAGTCCCAAAACCCCACGGTATCGTCTATCGCGAGACCCTAGCTACCGCCGCCGCCGCCGCCGCCGGTGCCCGGCGACGGCGATCCCGATGGGCGCGTCGGCCTCCGTGTTCTCGCTCCCCACGGCCGCCGCGCTGCCCGCAGCCGCCACCGCCGTCGCCGGGGCCGCCGGCTGCTTCGCGCTGGGCTACCTCCTCGCCCTCGCCCGCCACCCGCGCCACGCCGCCGCCCCGGGTTCGGGGGGCCCCTCCGACGACGATTCCGAGGATGACTCGGAGGAAGATGATGACGAAAACTCCGGCCGCAGCCGCGCCGCCAAGCGGGCGGGCGGCGGGCAGAAGAGGACCGGGCTCCGCCTGCTCTACTGGGCTCGGAACGTGGTGACCAAGTCCGACTCTGCTAAGGAGGCGGAGAGGTCCCAGTCTCAGGCCGCCGCCAGCCCCCTGGAGATCGAGAACCTTGCTGAGATAATAGAAGACTTCAAAATGGTACTGCAGACTTGGTTCAGACATCTACCAGTTTGGTGTGTTGGATGGTGTTTTGGGGTCAGGGATAGAATTAAGGAATGCTCAGTTATGTTGGTTGTTTCTTTGGTTGTAGGTGCTGGTCGTGAGGAATGATCTTAAGATGGGGAAGGGGAAGATTGCTGCACAATGCAGGTGAGACCTTCTTCGCTTCACTAAACCATGATTGAGGATGAGTATATACTGACAGAAATGAACTATCCTCACTAGTTACTCTGAATGTTTGCCTATTTTGTAATACCATGTTGCTTAAAAATAAATAAATTGATGACTAACTGTTGTGTGTGCCTTCATCTTTAGCATAGGAGATTTTAGAATCCATATCTGTTTGATATAGAACAAAGGTGATCTTAGGCTTATGATGTGCTTTGATGGACTTCAAATGAGCGGAAGACTGCATTAATAATGACCAAACCTTAGAATTTGTACAGATGTTGCCATCATCAGTGCAGAAGTAAAAATTAGCACACCAAAAAATTGATCATGTTTGTTTGATATGTGGTGCCGGTCTCTTTGTTCTTTCCATGCTGGCCGTTACTTATTGTTTTCAATTAAATTGTAGCATTATGTTCCTGCTGTTTGGTGTGTTAGGGTGTTCTACAATCCACAGAAGTGCATAACATTGCCTAGATTTATTCATTCTGCAATGTCAACATACAGATGAAGAGATGGGGATTATTTAGTTATATTCCTAGTCTCTTAGATAGGTTGGCTGGCTCATATAGGTCATATATGATTCTCAGATTCTGTAGCTTGTTTGGCTGGAACATCACAGTGTTTGAGATAATAACTGTACCATCTGACTCTTCTATCGAATACAATTTTATCAACTACGTTTGGATGGCAAAATTAGTGCTACCTTTTATCTTGTTTGTTTCACATAGTAGGACTTATGGTGCATTCAGAGTTTTTATGCCTTACACAAAACATGTATGGACCAATACAATTTTTTGTCAGCAATCTTTGGCCAGACAGCCATGCAACATCAGTTGCCACAGAAAATGTACTGTTAATATCTACATGATGTATTTATCAGTGTTATCAGACACATTATCCTCGCGAAAGCTGTCTGCTTTTAACAAAGTCTTAGGACATATATGATGTTGCATTTACTTTGGCCATGAAACATTACCAGGCTAAGAAAATGATGCTGATCTTTACCTCTAGCACTTCATTTTTACCTTAAGCAGTGAAAGAGTTATCATACTTGCATATGCTTTTCTGTTTGTTTTTTTTTTGAAATATCAGTATTGATTGAAATTTTGGCATCCTTTTTTTTCTGCTTTTTTAGCCATGCAACTCTTGGGCTATTCAAAAAACTTCAACAGAGAGCTCCGAAATCACTAAGAAGGTATTATTCCAAAACAATTCCTTGTGGTGTTTGAACTTTGAAGCTTCTTCCAAATGTTCGACTTGATATTCCACTAAGATAAGAAAACATTGCTAAACTTTATTTACTCTCTATTTATCTTATGCAGGTGGGAGCGGTGTGGGCAAGTTAAAGTGGTTGTGAAAGTAGAAAGCGAGGAAGATATGCTTGTTTTACAAGTAAATATTCTTCATTCTTGCATGTTGACTGTCATGACTCTTGAATCTTCTTTTCTGAGATCTAAACATGATGAAATGACCCTGAACAGAAAATAATACTTCATTCTGGAAGAGTTCTATAACGTGAATTGTATCCCTTTATTATCTAGAATTGTATCCCTTCATTCTGGAAGAGTTCTATAACATTTATTGTTTTTTAGAGAAACCTTTTGCTCCAATTTTTATTGAAGACAAAAATAAAAACTTGCTGTGAATTCCCTGAAACATGACAAGGATTTGTCTGATTACTTTTTGTGGGAACTCCCCCATGCTTTTTGGTAAAATGTAGATTTTTTTTTTTTTAACACGGCCCTTATGTTTCTTGCTCAGTGTGTCTAAATTTACCTTTTTGATGCAGGGGAGAGCAAAGTCTTTGAATATCCCAACTCACATAACCGTAGACGCTGGAAGAACACAGATTGCTCCAAGTGAGTTTTTCGAGTTTTGGATTGTTACATTCTCTTTCTTGTTTTGGTTTTCTGTTGACTTTAATTTTTCTTTGTCTCTAAACTTAATGTAGATTCGAGGACAGTCATGGCTATTCTGGGTAAGATGCATTCAACTCACATTACCATGATATTCAGTGTATTTCTTGTTTTGTTGCTGATCCTACCGTTTCTATCGGGCAGGGCCTGCTGATATGGTTGATGATGTTACTGGCGGTCTGAAGCTTTTGTAGAAACCTTGTCAGCATTCATTCTTTTTCACTTGTATCGACTGATATTGCAAACCAAATTTGTGCAATGAGACGCCGAAGCTTGGAATTGCTTCTTAATTTCTCTGTCTTCTCTCGTCTATTCTCCTACTGGACGAGGTTTGGAGGTTGGGAAAATTGGTCAAAAGAAAATGAGCCTAGTATAGACGAATACATATATAGTGTGATCTCACTTCACGTTGCATACAAGTATGCTTCATAGCATAAATCAAGTCAGCAAACATGCGGGTCATCCTGATCACTTTTGTCTGAATGAAGTGGATATAAATAATCCAATCCAGCAGTCATGTATTCTGATCGCTGGAGTCACACTTTCAGACAAGAGAATCTTATTTTGGTTACGTATAAAGTTACAGCCAAGCAAGAAACAACTACATGCACTTAATATTGTCAATAACTAATCCGTTGCCGTCCTGGTGGATCAACTGCTCTGCAGCCTGCTGTTGTGACTGAAGATCTTGTTGAGGATTGCAGCGAGCCTGACACCTCCCTGCGCAATTCTCTTGCGAACAACCGGCAGCGCAGAGAAGAAGTATTCATCTGCATTTCCAGTAGTTTCAACCGAATCAGGGATGACACCACATCGCGTTTCTTCTACAATTAAGATTACAAGACCATTCGGTGTTCAGTTCAGAGCCTACCTCCCAAGACGGAGCCTTGCTGGACATCCGCATACGCCACGTCACACGCCAGTTGTGCGCTCTCCATAGCGTACCTGCATTCAGAGCGTTAATCATATTAGCCTCCTCGTCTGAAGATAAGTAGGCCCATTACTTCTAAACAAAAGCTTGAGCGACTCGTTTGTCGCAGATCTCGAGCTCACTTGTCAGCGCAAGTCTTGGTTTGACTACCGCACATCTCCCACTGTTCCTCTTCGTCGGACCAATTCTCCTGCATGAGGCACAGATATATAACAGCAGGTCAGCAACTCAATCTCTAACATGGCTAAAACTGAAGTGAATCGAAGCACTGCACGTAGAGCTATCTAGCGCTTGTATACTCACAGTGATGTTGAGCATGATGACATTGGTCATGATGTTGAGGTCGTTGCCGTAGAAGTCCTTCATGGCTTTCTCGATGATGTTTAGATCCCACACAAGGTGAAGGTTGGTCATGGTTCTGTTGTACCAGCTGACGGCGATGGTGTTGCCGCCGTAGTCCTGCACGCTGCCGCAGTGGAGCGGCTGGTGGACGTCGCCCAGGAAGTGCGCCAGGAACATCAGGCTTACCGTCGGATCAACGCCTGGTGGCAGTCACAGTGAGTGTAACAAGGATCATATATACAGAGTAACAAAGATATACAATGAGCATGGAGTGTGTGTATGTATCTGATTCTGATATTGATGATTACTTGGAGCTGATGAGTTCATTAGCGCTGCAGTGTAGTTGTTGATTCCTCCGACTACGCACATGTCCTTCTCTCCTTTCATGTTGTGGCAGTCCCCTGGTGGTCACAAACATTGTTCATTCGTATACACCGCAACATGTACAGGTAGTCTTGGATGCCGGTGAGATCGAAAAAGCTTACTGTCGTAGATGAACTGGCAGTCTCCCTGCGTGTCGGCGAAGTGCAGCGCACCGGACCACGGGTACTTGCGCCGCTCGTCGTCGGCCCACGAGCACGTCGCCGCGAGCTCGCCGCCGGCCCACTCCGGCAGGAGCTTCGCCACCGCCGCCGAGGCCTCGCTCGTCAGGAAGTTCTGAATGCAGTTTTGAGCTCATCATTAGCAGAGAAATTAAATCTGGCCAATGGCAATCAGTACTGTGAATCTGTGATAACGAATCACTCAAGAGAGCTTGTGTGTTCTGTTTGTTACCTCGGCGATCTTGCACACCATGTAGTGGCCCTCCTTGCGCCATGCGTGAGCGGCGGTCGGAGCCCTCGCCACCACCGTGACGACGAGGAGGACTTGAAGGAGGAGCACCCGCATTTTCGTAGCTTACTTGGCTTAGCGGCTACATAACCTCTGTGCCACACTCTATTCTCAATCTCTTCAGTGTCGTAAGCTATGTAGCCGATGCATGCCAGTGCCTTTATACACAGGCAGACAGAGGCTTATCCATGCCAGCCGCGTTTTGATTCCTCTTGTCCACGATGCCTTTTATGCAAGAAAAATAAGCTTCACGTATGTTCCAAAAAAAAAAAAAAGCTTCATGTGTGACTGTCGTGGCTAGAGTTTGCTCCAACTGACAAGCAATATGATAATGCATATATGTGGCTAGGATAGAGATTAATATGCATATTTTGCTCCCAGCTTTTGTTACTTCATTCTAAAAAAACGAAGTTTTTTTGACAGAGGCGTGCGTGGTTCACATGTGCAGCAAACTGTACCCCAACCCACGCGGGCCACGCCGTTTGTTTTTTTATAAAATTTTATATACACAGATCTCGGATCAAAATTTGCTGATGAACTATTCTATTAATCATAATTCCTTTTCCCCCTCGGGTCTCATGCCAAAGCGGATAGGGGACCCCAGGCAAAAGCTCTTAACAAACTCACTATTAATTAACAATTTATTTTCTTTGAGATCTACGCAAATCTATTCGTCTAATAGAAGGCTCAAGACCTAGAAATTACAACATGATGAAAATAAATCAAAGGGCCCACAAACATATTGATAAATTATCTATCATTACTATTATGTAAAAAACAAATAGCTTACAAATCACTGTGCATATCCCACTATCACCCCACCCACTTAATTATGCCATTATAAGTTGGCTTTGGCACAGACCAGGCCGAGCTCAGACTTAAGGTGTCTCTTCCAAGAATCTACACTTTTGGTTGCATTGTCGAAAATGATTTTGTTTCTCAAACACCAGATGCTCCAGCAACCTATAATAATCACTTCTCTAAAGATGATGCTATTGAAATCTTGCCTTCGTTTCAGTATCATATTGAGTGGGTCCAGATTGAGATCCCACTGTATGCCAATGCTGTTCCAACACTGGATGTTGAACCTGCATTCAAAGAAAAGGTGGAAGCTACTCTCGGTATAGCCATCCTTTTTCTCCTCAGGATGTTCCTGGTTTTGAGCCAGTCTCTAATCAACAGCTAGAAGAAGAATTTATGGTTGCCAGGATTACTTGCTTTCCAAAGCCATTTGAAAAGAGGGGTTGCAGTGATCTATGGATCCGTATGCCTTCTTGCTGCTGTATTTAGCTCCCCATCTGTAGCTCCACTTGTCTTCAGTTTCAGTGTTCCAGTCTCTCATCTGAACGAACATAACAGACCAGAAACTTAGCGATTGATAAGAACCTGCAGAAAACAACCAACATTTGGCACAACTCGATCTAACTAAGCCAGAAAGCTAGACCGCAAAACCTCCGAGTTTCTTCAGTCTTTGTAGCAAAAGAGATTAAACCACGCATGTGATCACAGCAACCAACAGAGATAACGTAGCACATCAAGTTATACAAACTATACAACCAACAATCACAACCATCATCAAAACTCAAAAGATAACCATAGCTTTTGTGTCACCAGGGCTCAGGCTTCAAGTCTGGTCGCCTCCGGACTCATATGTGCTCCCATATTGCATCAACAGGTGGTTCTTCACCCGTCGCATTGTCTGGGCGGCCGTCACAACCTCATTGGCAATACACAGCATAGTTTTAGCACCTTCTTCCAACCACTACAGAAATAGCGGTATTGCCCATTTACTCTCATAAAACAACTAACATTGACTAAACCCACAATCACTCACGTGAGCCCCAGCCACGGTGGATGCAAGGTGGCAATACTACGTCGCAGAAAACGCCGAGATGAAACAAATTTAGCAAGAATAGAAGAACACAAATACATTTTCAAAGTTTAGGTGCCAGGGGTTGCCATGCATTTAACTCAAATTAATAAAAAAGCAGTGCTATAATTGCATTTGCATCCGACGAGCAGAGAAGCAACAAGAAGAGAATCGGAATTCCCGGCCCAAACAGCAAGCATCCCATTCCCTGCATGCCGGAGACACATATGCACATGCACAGTGGTGGAACACAAGGCATGTATATATGCCCGAGCCTTTGGAAAAGAGAAAAGATCCTACGTACTCCTTTGGAAAAGAGAGAAAAGATCCTACTCCGGCTTGCGTTGCTGGCATACTACAGTATATATATCTTCTTTGTCACTTGTCAGGCCGCGTAGGTTCAGAGTTCAGACGTCACGATATTTGTAATTTTTCTGGATGGACTGGATGCATGCACGTGACTCGATCTCGATGAAATGGTTTGCAGCGACTGCATTATGTTAGTACTAGCTGATACTGGGACTAGGATGGAGATAAGCATCTTGATCAATTCATTTCATACAGAATGCATTGACTTTGAGCTACTTAGAACCAATCTGAGAGGAAGCACCACGGATGGCAAGAACAGGCATATTCGCACAACCACATCGTTTGAACAATATGATAGTGATACAACTCATGAACAATTTGCATGTTAACTTATACAGCAGCAGTAATATAATACCCAAGTTTAGTTTAGGGGCACGGAGAACATGTATACAATTAATAACTCCAGAATTTTAATGTATGTTCTCAGAATTGGGCCACTGTGTGAAAAATTTAATATATGTTCGCAGACGGTCGATGCGTGAGTCCACTTGCGGATGAATTCTTATCTTCTCATTTCAAATTTCTTTTATAATATTTCCCATTACGTCGATCTGAAAGATACATGAATATCTGAATAAAAATTTGATTGCATCATCGACGGTACAAGTCTACAAGTGCTTCAGTTTTGTAACAATAAAATTCGTGAGCTACTATCTGATCTGTAGTGGTTGTGTGTGATTACTGAAGTTACATTTTCATGCAACCCAGCGTAGCGGAGGCAAGGGCCCTCAAGATGATCCTGCAGACGTTCGGGGAAGCGTCGGGGTTGCGGACAAACCTAGCCAAGTGCTCCATCATGACAATCTACCCCCCGGGCATCGATCTACAGCCCATACAGGACATCATTGGCTGTCAAATCTCCGAGTTCCCAATCACCTACCTGGGCCTACCACTAAGCACCAAGAAGATCCCCAAGGCAAGGTACCAGGCCGCCGTGGATTCGGTAGCGGCCCGTCTACCGGCGTGCCATGGCCCGCTCATGGCGAAGCGGCCGGCTCATCGGGTGAAGTCCGTCCTCCGCGATCCCGATCTACACCATCATTGCGGACGGCCTGCCCCCTTGGGCGCTCGACGAGATCGGCGCATGCGGGAGATTCTTCTGGACGGGGAAGGACGGCGACGTCAGAGGGAAGTGTATGGTGGCCTGGTCAGCTGTATGCAGACCCACCGACCTGGGCGGCCTTGGGATCCTGGACCTTAGGCGCACCTCCATAGCACTGCAGACAAGATGGCTTTGGCTGCAGCAAGCGGACGAGGAACGCGCATGGTCACAGCTGGAGATCAAGGTACCGAGGGAGGTGCACGAGTTCTTCCGAGCCTCCACCTTCACGATCCTCGGCAATGGTTGGACCACCCGGTTCTGGACCGCAAGGTGGATCGATGGCCTCTCCGTGGCCGACATCGCGCCCCTGCTTCTACACCACGTCGGCGCAAGGGAGATCCGGGAGACCACGGTGGCAGAGGGGCTCCGGTGGGGACGAGACGGGGCGGAACACAGGTGCGGCGGATCTCCGGGGGGCTGCCGTATCGCCGCCGCCGAATACCTAAACCTTTGGCACTTAGGATCGACCGAGACCACACTAACCGAGGCGGAAGACCGAGTAGTCTGCGGAGATGGACGGCGGATGGAAGATACACGGCCCAATCAGCCCATAGAGCTCTCCTTGCTGGATCACACCCCATCCCAGGCTGCAAGAGGATCTGGAAGACGTGGGCGCCGCTGAGGGTCAGGATCTTCCTCTGGTTGGCCATCCGCCAACGGCACTGGACGGCGGACAGGCGACACAGGCACGGGCTACAGGCGAACGGCACATGCTACCTCTGCGACCAAGAGCCAGAAACGATCGACCACATCGTCGCCAACTGCTCCTTCTCCCGCCAGGTGTGGTGGGCCATCCTCGTGACGCTGCGAGAGAACACCGCCGGGATAGGCGCCACGTCAATCGAGGAGTGGTGGGAGAGCTGGAGAGAGAGATGGCACGGGACCAAGCGCAAAGGAGCGGATTCACTCTTCGCCGTCGTCGCCTGGGAGATTTGGAAGGAGAGGAACGCAAGGTGTTTCAGAGGCGCGGAGACCTCCCTCCACCAGGTCCTCAACAACATCAAGCACACCGCCGACTTGTGGATCGAGGCCGGTGCGCGGAAATTAGAATGTCTAGTGCGTGAGTAGTCCGGATTGTACGCGCTCTGGGGTGGAGGGCTGTGTTTAAAATTTGTAACGCCCCCAGAAAACTTGTAAAACTCTCTTCTACTTAATACAATGATGCGCAAACCTTTTGCGTATTCGAGAAAAAACATTTTCAGACAAGATACTCTTATTCTAATTCAGATTGAAGACCATGCCCTCTCCCACTCCATCTACTGGATGGCTGGATGGACCAATCAGCTGCTCTGGATCTGGACCAATCAGCTGCTCTGGATCTGAAGCCTGCTCTTCCCACCAAATATCTTGTTCAGTATTGCAGCCAGTCGGACACCCCCTTGAGCGATCCTCTTCTGAACCACCGGCAGCGCAGTGAAGAAGTAGTCATCTGCAGTTGAGCCAAGAGGATAACATCACATTCACATATCTATCCATCATCAAGCTTCTAAAGTAAAATCTAAGGGAAACTAACAGTTGAATCATCAGATTCACAAAATTGATCCGTCTAGTCTATATATGTTTGTTGAGAACCTACCTTCCAAGGTGGAGTCCTGCTCGACGCCCTCGTACGCCGTGCATGCCAGCTTTGCGCTCTCTGCAGCGTACCTGTATTTGTTTTGTTTTCAGCAGCACTATTAGCGTCTGAAGATTTAAGCTTATTACTTCTGAAGAACTGAAGAAAAATGGCTTCAGATCATGAGCTTACTTTTCAGCGCAAGTCTTTGTCTGGCTACGGCACGTCTCCCACTGCTGCTGTTCATTAGCCCACGCCTCCTAGACGACAACAACAGCTCAATCAATCGACAATACTTGAGATAGATTACTAAGCAAGGCAAAAGCAGCCTGAACCAGGTTTTCTGTCTGTTCTTACCGTGATGTTCTGCTGGATGGCCTGTATCATGGTGCTCTGGTCGTTGTCGTAGAAGTCCTTCATGGCCGTCTCGATGATGTTCACATCCCATACCTGAAGAACCATGCAGCAGAGGTTCGTTACAGTGGTACACTCAGTCACGAGACACACCCCATTGCCATCCCAAGAATTATGAAGAAATGAGCTGCTAATTTGGTTGTGGTAGTACGTAGTAAGTAGTAACCATTTGAGTTTATATGTATAGTAATACCTTGTGAAGGTTGCTCTGCCTCGTGTACCAATGGAGTTTGATGGCGTTGCCGCCTTGGTCGTCCTTGTGGCCGCAGTGGAGTGGCTGGTGCACGTCGCCGACGTAGTGCGCCAGGAACATCAAGCTCTCGCTCGGATCAACTGGTATGTAGCAGTTCAGGCAATGGCCGAGAATGAATGAGGTCAAAGTCATACGATTAGTGCTTACATGGGCTTGATGAGTCTTTGAGCGCCGTGGTGTAGTTGTTGATGGCTCCAACCACGCACATGTTCTTCTCTCCTTTCAAGTTGTGGCAGTCCCCTGCTCAGATCAGATGCATAGCGATTAGCTTCCATTGCAAGTTCAAGTTCCACGCACTAAGTTGTTGTAACCATAAGATAGGTAGATAGGTAGATCAGAAAAGGCTCGCTCTAAACTTTTTGGCCAGTTTGTACTGGCCTAGGATTTCTTCACCTACCCTTTGGACTTATTTTGTGATATGATAAAATACAAATAGCATCTGTAAAACGATACACGAAACCTGCATGCGTTCGTTACAACTTGCACATTATAAATAGTGCTAGTAGTATATCGTTTCTGCATCCAACCAGTCAGCCTAACTTGTTACAGGGACTTGGCTATTATGCTTGCATTGCTCTCTGTCGTGTTGACGCAAGCCTAACTTCCTTGCCCAACCAAGCAAGCAAGGAGACGTATATATGCAGTATGCAGTATGCAAATGATACTAGATATGTACGTAGCCCTTGACATCCCCAGCACCTCTGTCGAACCGTCGTCCGAACCTTGAATTCCAACGACCCAAGCAACGACCACTTGGCACACGCCGGTTGCTTCTCTACCGAGTAAACGTGAGGCATGACAGCAACGTGCCATCCAAAGTAGCTACTCAGGCCGGCCAATGTCTTAGCTTTCTTTAAGCAAACTTCGCACTAATGTTCGACCACGACATGCATGGATAATCAGGCAGCTAGCAAAGCTCGATGTGCGCTAATGGAGAGACGACGCTCTTCTGAATTCAGAGTCAGGGGGACACGAGGCTTACGGGTGTAGTCGAACTCGCAGTCCCCCGGCGTATCGGCGAAGTGCAGAGGGCTGGACCACTTGTACCGGAACCTCACCGTGTCCGCCCACGAACACGCCTCCGCGAGGTCGCCGCCGGCCCACCCCGGCAGCAGCTCCTTCACCGCCGTCGAGGCCTCTTCCGTCAGAAAGCTCTGCAGGACACATCAGTCAACAGTTACAGAATCCAGTTTGCCCAACAGCCTTGCTTTTGTTAGACCCATAGGATCACTAGCAGTGAGATCTAGCGGGTACAAGTGCTTATACAATAGGTAGACAGTGAGTAGGAGAAAGAGAGAGAGAGAGGAGAAGATGGGTAGGTTTTACCGGAGGAGGCTTCACGAGGGCAGTGGAGGAAGCTCCGGCGGCGGCTATTTCTGCTGCCATCGGCCATGTCGTCGAGCGAGAGGCTGGTGAAGCGGCAGCGATGTAGTCGTCGATGGTGCGGTGCATGTGGACGGCGGGCGGAGGTGCTTCCGTCCACGCTGCGCCCTAGGATCGGGTTAGGGTTGTCGGTGGGTGTGGCGGCTCACGGTGAACCTCGTGCGAGGCCGCCGCGCCCACCTCTTTATATAGCGCAGGTGACAGGGCCCTCCGGCCAATAGATAGATGGGCGCCCCGATCAGCGCGGAGTTCTGGGGCCCGAGTTGGGCCGTTGGGCTAACTCGGGATTGAGATCATCCTAACATTCTCCCCCTTGATCTCATCTTTAACTTTATCTTTAACTTTACTCTTTCACTTTAACCTTTTCATTTTACTTATTCCATCTGATTTGTGCATAGAACATGTTTCATCGTCACGGTCTATTGCCGTTGGATTTCTGACTACAATACACATCTCTGGTTTGAAATAAATAAATACTTTATCTTTGGGCCCTTATTATTATCCGGGAATCATAGGCTTCTCCTTAAACCCATGCCGGCTACGTGTTCAATGAACACTTTGGGTGGTAAGCCTTTTGTAAGCGGATCCGCGAGCATCTTTTCGGTGCTTATGTGCTCAAGATTTATAACACGATCCTGGATTTTCTCTTTCACAACATAGTACTTTATGTCAATGTGTTTGGCAAACACCACTTGACCTATTGTTGTGAGCATACTCTATAGCTGGATTATTATCACGGTATAGAGTCATTGGTCCATTGATGTCATCGACCACTTTTAAACCGGGTATGAATTTCTTTAGCCAATTCACCTGCCCCGATGCCTCATAACATGCTACAAACTCGGCATACATAGTAGAGTTTGTAGTAACTGTTTGTTTTGAGCTTTTCCATGATATAGCTCCTTCGGCGGAGAGTGAACACATATCCGAGATGTGGACTTTCTGTCATCTCCCGCATAATCAGAATCCCCGAGTATCCTAAGATCTTTAGGGAGTCGATCTTTCGTCGTCGGCATCGAGGTCTTTAGTACCTTGTAAATATCGCAAAACTTTCTTTACCGGTTTTCCGGTGTTCAACACCTGGATTACTTTGGAATACGCAAGCAACCCGGTTACATAAGCCAAGTCGGGCGTGTGCATACTTGAGCGCATCGTAAGTGTCCAACAGCTGAAGCATATGGCACACTTTTCATTTGGTTGAGCTCATACTCATTCTTGGGATACCGAAAATCCCCATACTTATCGCCCTTGACTATAGGTGCAGGTGAAGGACTACATTTATGCATCTGAAATTTCTCCAAGACCCTTTCAATGTATGCCTTTTGAGACAGTCCTAATACCCCCTTTCTTCTATCTCGGTGAATTTCTATGCCCAAAACATAAGAAGCTTCACCAAGATCTTTCATCTCAAACTTTGAGGACAAAAATCTTTTTGTTTCTTGTAGTAGACTCATATCATTACTTGCAAGTAAAATATCGTCTACGTACGGGACTAGGAAAATGTATTTCCCATTCTTAAACTTTGTATAAACACAATTGTCCTCGACATTTGCTTTAAACCCAAGATTCTTTACGGTTTTATCAAACTTCAAGTTCCACTTGCCTTGAAGCTTGCTTTAACCCATAAATCGATTTCTTTAGGCGACATCCCATCTTTTCTTTGCCTTCCACGACAAAACCTTTCGGTTGTGCCATGTATACATTTTCCTCCAAATCCCCATTTAGGAATGCCGTCTTCACATCCATCGATGCAACTCTAAATCATAGTGTGCCACCAATGCCATTATTATTTCGAGAGAATCTTTGCATGAGACTTGGAGAAAAGGTCTCGATGTAATCAATTCCCTCCCTTTGTGTGAAACCTTTAGCCACAAGTCGCGCTTTAAATCTCTCTATGTTCCCTTGGGAGTCATATTTTATTTTGTAGACCCATTTACGGCCTTGTTTTGGCTCCTTTGGGAATTTCTTCCAAGTCCCAAACATCGTTGGCACTCATCGATCTCATTTCATCTTCCATGGCTTCAAACCACTTGGATGAATGATCGCTTCTCATGGCTTGTTCAAATGAGGTGGGATCACCCTCCATTTGATACTCTTCAGTGATATTATTTAACTCATATATATCTTGGAGATAGGCTGGCCTTCTTTCTCTTTGAGACCTTCTAGGGGCCTCTACATTTGGCACATCTACTATTGGAGGTTTGAGATTGCTCCCCTCATTTGTGGCAACATTTTCAACAAGTTCCTGCTGAACAGTTCCTCATTTTCCTCTGTTGTTACCACGGGAGGAATAACAACGGAGTTCTTGCTCCACGTGTCTTGCACTATTGGTGCGGGAACAATAGGTAGCTCGAAAAATGGCTCTGAATCACGTGATTGGGTGCACACACCCGCTTCTCTTCAAGATCAATTTTCCGAGCAGCCATACTCCCCCTCATCATTTCATCCTCTAGAAAAATAGCGTGTCTCGTTTCCACAAATTTTGTGAGTCTATCGGGACGGAGAAACGATAACCTTTTGACCTTTCGGGATAGCCAATAAAATGGCAACTCACTGTTTTGGGATCAAGTTTCCCAATATTTGGGTTAAACACTTTAGCCTCAATGAGGACACCCCCACACACGCAAGTGATCTAGTGAAGGTACCCTTCCGTCCATAATTCATACGGTGTTTTGGGCACCGATTTACTTGGCACTCTATTGAGAATATGAATGGAGGTTTTTAATGCCTCTATCCATAAACTCAATGGTAAATTAGAGTAACTCATCATACTGCGCACCATATCCATCAGGGTACGGTTACGCCTTTCAGCTACTCCATTTCTTTGAGGTTCACCCGGCATGGAATCTTTGGGCAACTATACCATTTTCTGTAGGAACCTTGCAAAAGGTCCGGGAACTTGACCATATGGGGTATGCGACCATAGTACTCCCCCCACGGTCGGATGGACTAGCTTAATCTTTAAACTATGCTGATTTTCCACTTGAGCCTTAAATATTTTAAATTTATCCAATGCTTCATCTCTTCCTTTAATTGGATAAATATAGCCAAACGAGGAGTAATCGTCGTGAATGTAATGAACGAATCATAGCCATCCACACTCTTTCTGGGAAAAGGACCACAAATGTCGGTGTGAATGATCTCTAATATTCCCGTGCTTCGTTTGGCATTCTTTTTAATTTGCTTTACATATTTTCTTTTATGCAATCGATGCATTGCTCTAATTCGCCGAACTCCAAAGGAGGAAGAATTTCATTCTTTACTAGTCTTTCTATTCTCCCCTCGAAATATGGCCTAAACGAGTGCCATAATTTCGCCGTTGCGCTTTGTAGTTCGCTTTCTTTTTCTTTTCTCATTTGTAGACGAGGAAACGCTATCATTCACATTACATATGGAATTCACACTTTCACATAGCGATAACATATATAATTCGTCTTGTCGGAAGGCAAGACCAACACAAATATCATTAAACCAAATGACACATTTGCCATGTCCAAAATTACAAAACTCCGAGTCATCCAACTTTATTACACTTATCAAATTGCGCTGCGGTGTAGGAACATAAAAACATCTCTCAAAGTAAGACTATAGCCATTAGGTAAATCTAATGCTACATCTCCAATTGCCTCCATTGTACGCATGTCGCCATTCGCAACGCTAATGGCCTCTTCTCTTTTAGCGTAGTTCTCGTCGAAATGAATCCTGTAAAGAATTTGCAACATGAATAGTTGCACCGAGTCAATAAACCATGTTGACTTTGAAAACTTTGCATACGAGAGATTCATTTACAAATGAAATAACATTCTCACCCTTTTTCTTCATGAGCTCTCTTAACCAATCGGGGCGTCAGTCTTCTTGTGCCCTCCTTACCACACGGTGCCCGGACAAGTTGTCACTCCGCTTTTGTGGCTTGCCTGTTCTTTGAAAGCTGTGGTTTCATTTATAGGACCTTTCTTTTTGGGGAGCCGGGGATTGAAGGGCCTTTTGCCCTTCCCTTTGACTAGGTTCGCTTGGCCACCATGTTGGCCATTGATCCGACTCCTCATCAACACTTTGAGCAATGAGCTTGTCTAAGTCCCATTTCTCGTGCCGCATGTTGTAGCTTATGACAAAATTCTCATACTCTCTAGGCAAGGAAGCTAAAACAAAATGGATAAGGAGCTGTGGTTGTATCTCCAGATCCATTCCTTTCAGCTTATTTGCCAAGTGACTCATTTTCAAAATATGGTCACGTATGCTACCTCCCTTGTACCTTTCATTTGTCAATTACTTGAACAAATGGGTAGCATACACTTTGGAGGAACCAGTGAACTGGTTCTTGATCCTCTCAAAGTAAGCAACAGCAGTGTCACACTTTTCAATTGACCCTGTAAGAGCTGGGTCAATTGTATTCTCAATGACAGCACAACATTTCTTGTTGTCACTGATCCATCGAGTATGCTTTATGTCATAAGCCATCTTTATAGGGCCAAAATCTTTCACCCTTTTGTCCCATGCTTCATCACTTTCTTTGGTCTCCCGCTTGGTTCCACAGGCTTTGTGGGACACGGTGGGAGTCAATCCTCGCCTATAGTGAAAGTGAAGTCAATCTTCCTCTTCCACTCAAGGTAGTTGTCTCCCTCGGTGGTGGAATCTCTCTCAGGGCGGACATCGGGAGGAACTACCTGAAATTACAATTCATATGAGGTGAGAACATAAAATAATTTTACTTTGCAATAATTCTAAATCACCGTTGGGCAGAAATAGAA